>JACBKR010000824.1:0-31084 GCA_014218235.1 Colocasia esculenta
CCGTTTGCTCCGACACGACCGGGTGGGTTAAGTTGACGTGTGCGAACTGACGGAATCCGATTTGGATTCCAGAATTGGGTTGGGCGTTGAAATGACGGATCTAAAAAAACCCGTCTAAAGTGTCAAAACACAACCTGGGGGTCGAAAATCCCAAATAGGGATCTGATCGGCATGCCGTTTGCTCCGACACGACCGGGTGGGTTAAGTTGACGTGTGCGAACTGACGGAATCCGATTTGGATTCCAAGATTGGGTTGGGCGTTGAAATGTCGGATGTAAAAAAACCCGAGTCTAAAGTGTCAAAACACAACCTGGGGGTCCTAAATACCAAATATGGATCATATCGGTGTGTCGTTCTCTCCGACACGACCGAGTGGGTAAAAGTGACGTGGGCGAACTGACAGAATCCGATTTGGATTCCCAGATTAGGTTGGGCGTTGAAATAACGAATATAAAAAACCCAAGTCTAAAGGGTCAAAATACACAACCGGCGGTCCAAAATCCCAAATAGAGATCTGATCGGCGTGCTGTTCACTCCGACGTGATCGGGTGGGTTAAATTGGCGTATGCGAACTCACGGAATCCGATTTGGATTCCCGGATTGGGTTGGGCGTTGAAATGACGGATCTAAAAAAAAACCTAATTTAAAAGGTCAAAACAAACAACCCGGAGGTCCAAAATCCCAAATAGGGATCTGATCGGCATTCCGTTTGCTCCGACACGACCGGGTGGGTTAAGTTGACGTTAGCGAACTGACGGAATCCGATTTGGATTCCAGGATTGGGTTGGGCGTTGAAATGACGGATCTAAAAAAACCCGAGTCTAAAGTGTCAAAACACAACCTGGGGGTCGAAAATCCCAAATAGGGATCTGATCGGCATGCCGTTTGCTGCGACACGACCGGGTGGGTTAAGTTGACGTGTGCGAACTGACGGAATCCGATTTGGATTCCAAGATTGGGTTGGGCGTTGAAATGTCGGATGTAAAAAAACCCGAGTCTATAGTGTCAAAACACAACCTGGGGGTCCTAAATACCAAATATGGATCATATCGGTGTGTCGTTCTCTCCGACACGACCGAATGGGTAAAAGTGACGTGTGCGAACTGACAGAATCCGATTTGGATTCCCAGATTAGGTTGGGCGTTGAAATAACGAATATAAAAAACCCAAGTCTAAAGGGTCAAAACACACAACCGGCGGTCCAAAATCCCAAATAGGGATCTGATCGGCGTGCTGTTCACTCCGACGTGATCGGGTGGGTTAAATTGGCGTATGCGAACTCACGGAATCCGATTTGGATTCCCGGATTGGGTTGGGCGTTTAAATGACGGATCTAAAAAAAAACCTACTTTAAAAGGTCAAAACAAACAACCCGGAGGTCCAAAATCCCAAATAGGGATCTGATCGGCATTGCGTTTGCTCCGACACGACCGGGTGGGTTAAGTTGACGTGTGCGAACTGACGGAATCCGATTTGGATTCCAGGATTGGGTTGGGCGTTGAAATGACGGATCTAAAAAAACCCGAGTCTAAAGTGTCAAAACACAACCTGGGGGTCCAAAATTCCAAATATGGATCAGATCGATGTGTCGTTCTCTCTGACACGACGGTGTGGTTAAAAGTGACGTGTGCGAACTGACAGAATCCGATTTTGATTCCCGGATTAGGTTGGGCATTGAAATGATGAATCTAAAAAAACCCAAGTCTAAAGGGTCAAAACACACAACCGGCGGTCGAAAATCCCAAATAGGGATCTGATCGGCGTGCCGTTCACTCCGACACGATCGGGTGGGTTAAATTGGCGTGTGCGAACTCACGGAATCTGATTTGGATTCCCGGATTGGGTTGGGCGTTGAAATGACGGATCTAAAAAAACTGTAGTCTGAAAGGTCAAAACAAACAACCCGGGGGTCCAAAATCCCAAATAGGGATCTGATCGGCATGCTGTTTTCTCCGACACGACCGGGTGGGTTAAGTTGACATGTGGGAACTGACAGAATCCGATTTGGATTCCCGGATTAGGTTGGGCGTTGAAATGACGAATCTAAAAAAACCCAAGTCTAAAGGGTCAAAACACACAACCGGCGGTCCAAAATCCCAAATAGGGATCTGATCGGCGTGCCGCTCACTCCGACGCGACCAGGTGGGTTAAATTGATGTGTGCGAACTCACAGAATCCGATTTGGATTCCCAGATTGGGTTGGGCGTTGAAATGACGGATCTAAAAAAAACCCTAGTCTAAAGGGTCAAAACAAACAACCCGGGGGTCCAAAATCCCATATAGGGATATGATCGGCATACCGTTTGCTCCGACACGACCGGGTGTGTTAAGTTGACGTGTGCGAACTGACGGAATCCGATTTAGATTCCCGGATTGGGTTGGGCGTTGAAATGACGGATCTAAAAAAAACCCGGGAGTCCAAAATCCTAAATAGGGATCTGATCGGCATGCCGTTCACTCCGACACGACCGGGTGTGTGAAAGTGACAAGTGCGAACTGTCAGAATCCGATTTGGATTCCCGGATTAGGTTGGGCGTTGAAATAACGAATCTAAAAAAACCCAAGTCTAAAGGGTCAAAACACACAACCGGCGGTCAAATATCCCAAATAGGGATCTGATCGGCGTGCCGTTCACTCCGACGCGATCGAGTGGGTTAAATTGGCGTGTGCGAACTCACGGAATCCGATTTGGAATCCCGGATTGGGTTCGGCGTTGAAATGACGGATCTAAAAAAAACCTTAGTATAAAAAGTTTAAACAAACAACTCGGGGGTCCAAAATCCAAAATAGGGATCTGATCGGCATGCTGTTTGCTCTGACACGACCGGGTGGGTTAAGATGACGTGTGCGAACTGACGGAATCCGATTTGGATTCCAGGATTGGGTTGGGTGTTGAAATGACGGATCTAAAAAAACCGAGTCTAAAGTGTCCAAACACAACATGGGGGTCCAAAATACCAAATATGGATCAGATCGGTGTGTCGTTCTCTCCGACACGACCGGGTGGGTAAAAGTGACAGGTGCGAACTGACAGAATCCGATTTGGATTCCCGGATTAGGTGGGGCGTTGAAATGACGAATGTAAAAAAACCCAAGTCTAAAGGGTCAAAACACACAACCGGCGGTCCAAAATCCCAAATAGAGATCTGATCGGTGTGCCGTTCACTCCGACGCGATCGGGTCGGTTAAATTGTCGTGTGCGAACTCACGGAATCCGATTTTGATTCCCGGATTGGGTTGGGCGTTGAAATGACGGATCTAAAAAAACCGTAGCCTAAACGGTCAAAACAAACAACCCGGGGGTCCAAAATCCCAAATAGGGATCTGATCTGCATGCCGTTTGCTCCGACACGACAGGGTGGGTTAAGCTGACGTGTGCGAACTGACGGAATCCGATTTGGATTCCAGGATTGGGTTGGGCGTTGAAATGACGGATGTAAAAAAACCCGAGTCTAAAGCGTCAAAACACAACCTAGGGGTCCAAAATCCCAAATATGGGTCATATTGGTGTGTCGTTCTCTCCGGCACTACCGGGTGGGTAAAAGTGACGTGTGCGAACTTACAGAATCTGATTTGGATTACCGGATTAGGTTGGGCGTTGAAATGACGAATCTAAAAAAACCCAAGTCTAAAGGGTCAAAACACACAACCGGCGGTCCAAAATCCCAAATAGGGATCTGATCGGCGTGCCGTTCACTTCGACGCGATCGGGTGGGTTAAATTGGCGTGTGCGAACTAACGGAATCCGATTTGGATTCCCGAATTGGGTTGGGCGTTGAAATGACGGATCTAAAAAAACAGTAGTCTGAAAGGTCAAAACAAACAACCCGGGGGTCCAAAATCCCAAATAGGGATCTGATCGGCATGCTGTTTGCTCCGACACGACCGGGTGGGTTAAGTTGACGTGTGGGAACTGACGGAATTCGATTTGGATTACAGGATTGGGTTGGGCGTTGAAATGACGGATCTAAAAAAACCCGAGTATAAAGTGTCAAAACACAACCTGGTCCAAAATCTAAAATTTGGATCAGATCGGTGTGTCGTTCTCTCCGGCACTACCGGGTTGGTAAAAGTGACGTGTGCGAACTGACAGAATCAGATTTGGATACCCGGATTAGGTTGGGCGTTGAAATGACGAATCTTAAAAAACCCAAGTCTAAAGGGTCAAAACACACAACCGGCGGTCCAAAATCCCAAATAGGGATCTGAGCGGCGTGTCGTTCACACCGACGCGACCGGGTGGGTTAAATTGACGTGTGCGAACTCACGGAATCCGATTTGGATTCCCGGATTGGGTTGGGCGTTGAAATGACGGATATAAAAAAAACCCTAGTCTAAAGGGTCAAAACAAACAACCCGGGGGTCCAAAATCCCAAATAGGGATCTGATCGGCATGTCGTTTGCTCCGACACGACCGGGTGGGTTAAGTTGACGTGTGCGAACTGACGCAATCCGATTTGGATTCCAGGATTGGGTTGGGCATTGAAATGACGGATCTAAAAAAACCCGAGTCTAAAGTGTCAAAACACAACCTGGGGGTCGAAAATCCCAAATAGGGATCTGATCGGCATGCCGTTTGCTCCGACACGACCGGGTGGGTTAAGTTGACGTGTGCGAACTGACGGAATCCGATTTGGATTCCAAGATTGGGTTGGGCGTTGAAATGTCGGATGTAAAAAAACCCGAGTCTAAAGTGTCAAAACACAACCTGGGGGTCCAAAATACCAAATATGGATCATATCGGTGTGTCGTTCTCTCCGACACGACCGGGTGGGTAAAAGTGACGTGTGCGAACTGACAGAATCCGATTTGGATTCCCAGATTAGGTTGGGCGTTGAAATAACGAATATAAAAAATCCAAGTCTAAAGGGTCAAAACACACAACCGGCGGTCCAAAATCCCAAATAGGGATCTGATCGGCGTGCTGTTCACTCCGACGTGATCGGGTGGGTTAAATTAGCGTATGCGAACTCACGGAATCCGATTTGGATTCCCGGATTGGGTTGGGCGTTGAAATGACGGATCTAAAAAAAAACCTAGTTTAAAAGGTCAAAACAAACAACCCGGAGGTCCAAAATCCCAAATAGGGATCTGATCGGCATTCCGTTTGCTCCGACACGACCGGGTGGGTTAAGTTGATGTGTGAAAACTGACGGAATCCGATTTGGATTCCAGGATTGGGTTGGGCGTTGAAATGATGGATCTAAAAAAACCCGAGTCTAAAGTGTCAAAACACAACCTGGGTGTCCAAAATACCAAATATGGATCAGATCGATGTGTCGTTCTCTCCGGCACTACCTGGTGGGTAAAAGTGACGTGTGCGAACTGACAGAATCCGATTTGGATTACCGGATTAGGTTGGGCGTTGAAATGACGAATCTAAAAAAACCCAAGTCTAAAGGGTCAAAACACACAACCGGCGGTCCAAAATCCCAAATAGGGATCTGATCGGCGTGCCGTTCACTCCGACGCGACCAGGTGGGTTAAATTGACGTGTGCGAACTCACAGAATCCGATTTGGATTCTCAGATTGGGTTGGGCGTTGAAATGACGGATCTAAAAAAAACCCTAGTGTAAAGGGTCAAAACAAACAACCCAGGGGTCCAAAATACCATATAGGGATCTGATCGGCATGCCGTTTGCTCCGACACGACCGGGTGGGTTAAGTTGACGTGTGCGAACTGACGGGATCCGATTTAGATTCCCGGATTGGGTTGGGCGTTGAAATGACGGATCTAAAAAAAACCCGGGAGTCCAAAATCCTAAATAGGGATCTGATCGGCATGCCGTTCACTCCGACACGACCGGGTGTGTGAAAGTGACATGTGCGAACTGTCAGAATCCGATTTGGATTCCCGGATTAGGTTGGGCGTTGAAATAACGAATCTAAAAAAACCCAAGTCTAAAGGGTCAAAACACACAACCGGCGGTCAAAAATCCCAAACAGGGATCTGATCGGCGTGCCGTTCACTCCGACGCGATCGAGTGGGTTAAATTGGCGTGTGCGAACTCACGGAATCCGATTTGGAATCCCGGATTGGGTTGGGCGTCGAAATGACAGATCTAAAAAAAACCTTAGTCCAAAAAGTTAAAACAAACAACCCGGGGGTCCAAAATCCTAAATAGGGATCTGATCGGCATGCCGTTTGCTCTGACACGACCGGGTGGGTTAAGATGACGTGTGCGAACTGACGGAATCCGATTTGGATTCCAGGATTGGGTTGGGTGTTGAAATGACGGATCTAAAAAAACCGAGTCTAAAGTGTCCAAACACAACATGGGGGTCCAAAATACCAAATATGGATCAGATCGGTGTGTCGTTCTCTCCGACACGACCGGGTGGGTAAAAGTGACGGGTGCGAACTGACAGAATCCGATTTGGATTCCCGGATTAGGTTGGGCGTTGAAATGACGAATGTAAAAAAACCCAAGTCTAAAGGGTCAAAACACACAACCGGCGGTCCAAAATCCCAAATAGAGATCTGATCGGTGTGCCGTTCACTCCGACGCGATCGGGTCGGTTAAATTGTCGTGTGCGAACTCACGGAATCCGATTTGGATTCCCGGATTGGGTTGGGCGTTGAAATGACGGATCTAAAAAAACCGTAGCCTAAAAGGTCAAAACAAACAACCCGGGGGTCCAAAATCCCAAATAGGGATCTGATCTGCATGCCGTTTGCTCCGTCACGACAGGGTGGGTTAAGTTGACGTGTGCGAACTGACGGAATCCAATTTGGATTCCAGGATTAGATTGGGCGTTGAAATGATGGATGTGAAAAAACCCGAGTCTAAAGCGTCAAAACACAACCTGGGGGTCCAAAATCCCAAATATGGATCAGATTGGTGTGTCGTTCTCTCCGGCACTACCGGGTGGGTAAAAGTGACGTGTGCGAACTGACAGAATCTGATTTGGATTACCGGATTAGGTTGGGCGTTGAAATGACGAATCTAAAAAAACCCAAGTTTAAAGGGTCAAAACACACAACCGACGGTCCAAAATCCCAAATAGTGATCTGATCGGCGTGCCGTTCACTCCAACGCGACCGGGTAGGTTAAATTGACGTGTGCGAACTCACGGAATCCGATTTGGATTCTCGGATTGGGTTGGGCGTTGAAATGACGGATCTAAAAAAAAACCTAGTCTAAAGGGTCAAAACAAACAACCCTGGGGTCCAAAATCCCAAATAGGGATCTGATCGGCATGACGTTTGCTACGACACGACCGGGTGGGTTAAGTTGACGTGTGCGAACTGACGGAATCCGATTTAGATTCCCGGATTGGGTTGGGCGTTGAAATGACGGATCTAAAAAAAACCCGAGTCTAAAGGGTCAAAACACACAACCCGGGAGTCCAAAATCCTAAATAGGGATCTGATCGGCATGCCGTTCACTCCGACACGACCGGGTGGGTGAAAGTGACGTGTGAGAACTGACAGAATCCGATTTGGATTCCCGATTAGGTTGGGCGTTGAAATAACGAATCTAAAAAACACAAGTCTAAAGGGCGAAAACACACAACCGGCGGTCCAAAATCCCAAATAGGGATCTGATCGGCGTGTTGTTCACTCCGACGTGATCGGGTGGGTTAAATTGGCGTATGCGAACTCACTGAATCCAATTTGGATTCCCGGATTGGGTTGGGCGTTGAAATGACGGATCTAAAAAAAAACCGTAGTCTAAAAGGTCAAAACAAACAACCCGGGGATCCAAAATCCCAAATAGGGATCTAATCGCCATGCCGTTTGCTCCGACACGACCGGGTGGGTTAAGTTGACGTGTGCGAACTGACGGAATCCGATTTGGATTCCAGGATTGGGTTGGGCGTTGAAATGACGGATCTAAAAAAACCCGAGTCTAAAGTGTCAAAACACAACCTGGGGGTCCTAAATACCAAATAGGGATCTGATCGGCATGCCGTTTGCTCCGACACGACCGGGTGGGTTATGTTGACGTGTGCGAACTGACGGAATCCGATTTGGATTCCAAGAATGGTTGGGCGTTGAAATGTCAGATGTAAAATATGGATCAGATCGGTGTGTCGTTCTCTCCGACACGACCGGGTGGGTAAAAGTGACGTGTGCGAACTGACAGAATCCGATTTGGATTCCCAGATTAGGTTGGGCATTGAAATGATGAATCTAAAAAACCCAAGTCTAAAGGGTCAAAACACACAACCGGTGGTCCAAAATCCCAAATAGGGATCTGAACGGCGTGCCATTCACTCCGACGCGATCGGGTGGGTTAAATTGGCGTGTGCGAACTCACGGAATCCGATTTGGATTCCCAGATTGGGTTGGGCGTTGAAATGACGGATCTAAAAAAACTGTAGTCTGAAAGGTCAAAACAAACAACCCGGGGGTCCAAAATCTCAAATAGGGATCTGATCGGCATGCTGTTTGCTCCGACACGACCGGGTGGGTTAAGTTGACGTGTGGGAACTGACGGAATCCGATTTGGATTACAGGATTGGGTTGGGCGTTGAAATGACGGATCTAAAAAAACCCGAGTATAAAGTGTCAAAACACAACCTGGGGGTCCAAAATCTAAAATATGGATCAGATCGGTGTGTCGTTCTCTCCGGCACTACCGGGTTGGTAAAAGTGACGTGTGCGAACTGACAGAATCTGATTTGGATACCCGGATTAGGTTGGGCGTTGAAATGACGAATCTTAAAAAACAAAAGTCTAAAGGGACAAAACACACAACCGGCGGTCCAAATTCCCAAATAGGGATCTGAGCGGCGAGTCGTTCACACCGACGCGACCGGGTGGGTTAAATTGATGTGTGCGAACTCACGGAATCCGATTTGGATTCCCGGATTGGGTTGGGCGTTGAAATGACGGATCTAAAAAAAACCCGAGTCTAAAGGGTCAAAACACACAACCCGGGAGTCCAAAATCCTAAATAGGGATCTGATCGGCATGCCGTTCACTCCGACACGACCGGGTGGGTGAAAGTGACGTGTGAGAACTGACAGAATCCGATTTGGATTCCAAGATTGGGTTCGGCGTTGAAATGTCGGATGTAAAAAAACCCGAGTCTAAAGTGTCAAAACACAACCTGGGGGTGCTAAATACCAAATATGGATCATATCGGTGTGTCGTTCTCTCCGACACGACCGAGTGGGTAAAAGTGACGTGTGCGAACTGACAGAATCCGATTTGGATTCCCAGATTAGGTTGGGCGTTGAAATAACGAATATAAAAAACCCAAGTCTAAAGGGTCAAAACACACAACCGGCGGTCCAAAATCCCAAATAGGGATCTGATCGGCGTGCTGTTCACTCCGACGTGATCGGGTGGGTTAAATTGGCGTATGCGAACTCACGGAATCCGATTTGGATTCCCGGATTGGGTTGGGCGTTGAAATGACGGATCTAAAAAAAAACCTAGTTTAAAAGGTCAAAACAAACAACCCGGAGGTCCAAAATCCCAAATAGGGATCTGATCGGCATTCCGTTTGCTCCGACACGACCGGGTGGGTTAAGTTGACGTGTGCGAACTGACGGAATCCGATTTGGATTCCAGAATTGGGTTGGGCGTTGAAATGACGGATCTAAAAAAACCCGAGTCTAAAGTGTCAAAACACAACCTGGGGGTCGAAAATCCCAAATAGGGATCTGATCGGCATGCCGTTTGCTCCGACACGACCGGGTGGGTTAAGTTGACGTGTGCGAACTGACGGAATCCGATTTGGATTCCAAGATTGGGTGGGCGTTGAAATGTCGGATGTAAAAAACCCGAGTCTAAGTGTCAAAACACAACCTGGGGGTCCTAAATACCAAATATGGATCATATCGGTGTGTCGTTCTCTCCGACACGACCGAGTGGGTAAAAGTGACGTGTGGCGAACTGACAGAATCCGATTTGGATTCCCAGATTAGGTTGGGCGTTGAAATAACGAATAAAAAACCCAAGTCTAAAGGGTCAAAATACACAACGGCGGTCCAAAATCCCAAATAGAGATCTGATCGGCGTGTGTTCACTCCGACGTGATCGGGTGGGTTAAATTGGCGTATGCGAACTCACGGAATCCGATTTGGATTCCCGGATTGGGTTGGGCGTTGAAATGACGGATCTAAAAAAAAACCTAGTTTAAAAGGTCAAAACAAACAACCCGGAGGTCCAAAATCCCAAATAGGGATCTGATCGGCATTCCGTTTGCTCCGACACGACCGGGTGGGTTAAGTTGACGTTAGCGAACTGACGGAATCCGATTTGGATTCCAGGATTGGGTTGGGCGTTGAAATGACGGATCTAAAAAAACCCGAGTCTAAAGTGTCAAAACACAACCTGGGGGTCGAAAATCCCAAATAGGGATCTGATCGGCATGGGTTTGCTGCGACACGACGGGTGGGTTAAGTTGACGTGTGCGAACTGACGGAATCCGATTTGGATTCCAAGATTGGGTTGGGCGGTTGAAATGTCGGATGTAAAAAAAACCGAGTCTTAGTGTCAAAACACAACCTGGGGGTCCTAAATACCAAATATGGATCATTCGGTGTGTCGTTCTCTCCGACACGACCGAATGGGTAAAAGTGACGTGTGCGAACTGACAGAATCCGATTTGGATTCCCAGATTAGGTTGGGCGTTGAAATAACGAATATAAAAAACCCAAGTCTAAAGGGTCAAAATACACAACCGGCGGTCCAAAATCCCAAATAGGGATCTGATCGGCGTGCTGTTCACTCCGACGTGATCGGGTGGGTAAATTGGCGTATGCGAACTCACGGAATCCGATTTGGATTCCCGGATTGGGTTGGGCGTTTAAATGACGGATCTAAAAAAAAACCTACTTTAAAAGGTCAAAACAAACAACCCGGAGGTCCAAAATCCCAAATAGGGATCTGATCGGCATTGCGTTTGCTCCGACACGACCGGGTGGGTTAAGTTGACGTGTGCGAACTGACGGAATCCGATTTGGATTCCAGGATTGGGTTGGGCGTTGAAATGACGGATCTAAAAAAACCCGAGTCTAAAGTGTCAAAACACAACCTGGGGGTCCAAAATTCCAAATATGGATCAGATCGATGTGTCGTTCTCTCTGACACGACCGGGTGGGTAAAAGTGACGTGTGCGAACTGACAGAATCCGATTTGAATTCCCGGATTAGGTTGGGCATTGAAATGATGAATCTAAAAAACCCAAGTCTAAAGGGTCAAAACACACAACCGGCGGTCGAAAATCCCAAATAGGGATCTGATCGGCGTGCCGTTCACTCCGACACGATCGGGTGGGTTAAATTGGCGTGTGCGAACTCACGGAATCTGATTTGGATTCCCGGATTGGGTTGGGCGTTGAAATGACGGATCTAAAAAAACTGTAGTCTGAAAGGTCAAAACAAACAACCCGGGGGTCCAAAATCCCAAATAGGGATCTGATCGGCATGCTGTTTTCTCCGACACGACCGGGTGGGTAAGTTGACATGGGGAACTGACAGAATCCGATTTGGATTCCCGGATTAGGTTGGGCGTGAAATGACGAATCTAAAAAAACCAAGTCTAAAGGGTCAAAACACAAAACCGGCGGTCCAAAATCCCAAATAGGGATCTGATCGGCGTGCCGCTCACTCCGACGCGACCAGGTGGGTTAAATGATGTGTGCGAACTCACAGATCCGATTTGGATTCCCAGATTGGGTTGGGCGTTGAAATGACGGATCTAAAAAAAACCCTAGTCTAAAGGGTCAAAACAAACAACCCGGGGGTCCAAAATCCCATATAGGGATCTGATCGGCATGCCGTTTGCTCCGACACGACCGGGTGTGTTAAGTTGACGTGTGCGAACTGACGGAATCCGATTTAGATTCCCGGATTGGGTTGGGCGTTGAAATGACGGATCTAAAAAAAACCCGGGAGTCCAAAATCCTAAATAGGGATCTGATCGGCATGCCGTTCACTCCGACACGACCGGGTGTGTGAAAGTGACATGTGCGAACTGTCAGAATCCGATTTGGATTCCCGGATTAGGTTGGGCGTTGAAATAACGAATCTAAAAAAACCCAAGTCTAAAGGGTCAAAACACACAACCGGCGGGCAAATATCCCAAATAGGATCTGATCGGCGTGCGTTCACTCCGACGCGATCGAGGGGTTAAATTGGCGTGTGCGAACTCACGGATCCGATTGGAATCCGGATTGGGTTCGGCGTTGAAATGACGGATCTAAAAAAAAACCTTAGTATAAAAAGTTTAAACAAACAACTCGGGGTCCAAAATCCAAATAGGGATCTGATCGGCATGCTGTTTGCTCTGACACGACCGGGTGGGTTAAGATGACGTGTGCGAACTGACGGAATCCGATTTGGATTCCAGGATTGGGTTGGGTGTTGAAATGACGGATCTAAAAAAACCGAGTCTAAAGTGTCCAAACACAACCTGGGGGTCCAAAATACCAAATATGGATCAGATCGGTGTGTTCTCTTCTCTCCGACACTACCGGTGGGTAAAAGTGACAGGTGCGAACTGACAGAATCCGATTTGGATTCCCGGATTAGGTTGGCGTTGAAATGACGAATGTAAAAAAACCAAGTCTAAAGGGTCAAAACACACAACCGGCGGTCCAAAATCCCAAATAGAGATCTGATCGGTGTGCCGTTCACTCCGACGCGATCGGGTCGGTTAAATTGTCGTGTGCGAACTCACGGAATCCGATTTGGATTCCCGGATTGGGTTGGGCGTTGAAATGACGGATCTAAAAAAACCGTAGCCTAAAAGGTCAAAACAAACAACCCGGGGGTCCAAAATCCCAAATAGGGATCTGATCTGCATGCCGTTTGCTACGACACGACAGGGTGGGTTAAGCTGACGTGTGCGAACTGACGGAATCCGATTTGGATTCCAGGATTGGGTTGGGCGTTGAAATGACGGATGTAAAAAAACCCGAGTCTAAAGCGTCAAAACACAACCTGGGGGTCCAAAATCCCAAATATGGATCATCTATTGTTGTCGTTCTCTCCGCACTACCGGGTGGGTAAAGTGACGTGTGCGAACTGACAGAATCTGATTTGGATTACCGGATTAGGTTGGGCGTTGAAATGACGAATCTAAAAAAACCCAAGTTAAAGGGTCAAAACACACAACCGACGGTCCAAATCCCAAATAGGGATCTGATCGGCGTGCCGTTCACACTCCAACGCGACCGGTAGGTTAAATTGACGTGTGCGAACTCACGGAATCCGATTTGGATTCTCGGATTGGGTTGGGCGTTAAAATGACGGATCTAAAAAAAACCTAGTCTAAAGGGTCAAAACAAACAACCTGGGGTCCAAAATCCCAAATAGGGATCTGATCGGCATGCCGTTTGCTCCGACACGACCGGGTTGGTTAAGTTGACGTGTGCGAACTGACGGAATCCGATTTAGATTCCCGGATTGGGTTGGGCGTTAAATGACGGATCTAAAAAAAACCGAATCTAAAGGTCAAACACACACCCGGGAGTCCAAAATCCTAAATAGGATCTGATCGGCATGCCGTTCACTCCGACACGACCGGTGGGTGAAAGTGACGTGTGAGAACTGACAGAATCCGATTTGGATTCCCGATTAGGTTGGGCGTTGAAATAACGAATCTAAAAAACACAAGTCTAAGGGCAAAACACACAACCGGCTGTCCAAAATCCCAAATAGGGATCTGATCGCGTGCTGTTCACTCCGACGTGATCGGGTGGGTTAAATTGGCGTATGCGAACTCACTGAATCCGATTTGGATTCCCGGATTGGGTTGGGCGTTTAAATGACAGATCTAAAAAAAAACCTTAGTCTAAAAGGTCAAAACAAACAACCCGGGGATCCAAAATCCGAAATAGGGATCTATGGCATGTCGTTTGCTCCGACAGGACCGGGTGGGTTAAGTTGACGTGTGCGAACTGACGGAATTCGATTTGGATTCCAGGATTGGGTGGGCGTTGAAATGACGGATCTAAAAAAACCCGAGTCTAAAGTGTCAAAACACAACCTGGGGTCCAAAATACCAAAATGGATCAGATCGGTGTGTCGTTCTCTCCGACACGACCGGTGGGTAAAAGTGACGTGTGCGAACTGACAGAATCCGATTTGGATTCCCGATTAGGTTGGGCATTGAAATGACGAATCTAAAAAAACCCAAGTCTAAAGGGTCAAAACACACAACCGGCGGTCCAAAATCCCAAATAGGGATCTGATCGGCGTGCCGTTCACACTCCGACGCGATCGGGTGGTTAAATTGGCGTGTGCGAACTCACGGAATCCGATTTGGATTCCCGGATTGGGTTGGGCGTTGAAATGACGGATCTAAAAAAACTGTAGTCTGAAAGGTCAAAACGAACAACCCGGGGGTCCAAAATCCCAAATAGGGATCTGATCGGCATGCTGTTTTCTCCGACACGACCGGGTGGGTTAAGTTGACGTGTGGGAACTGACGGAATCCGATTTGGATTACAGGATTGGGTTGGGCGTTGAAATGACGGATCTAAAAAAACCCGAGTATAAAGTGTCAAAACACAACCTGGGGGTCCAAAATCTAAAATATGGATCAGATCGTGTGTCGTTCTCTCCGGCACTACCCGTTGGTAAAAGTGACGTGTGTGAACTGACAGAATCCGATTTGGATACCCGGATTAGGTTGGTGTGGAAATGTCGAATCTAAAAAACCCAGTCTAAAGGGTCAAAACGCACAACCGGCGGTCCAAAATCCCAAATAGGGATCTGATCGGCGTGCCGTTCACTCCGACGCGACCAGGTGGTTAAATTGACATGTGCGAACTCACAGAATCCGATTTGGATTCCCAGATTGGGTTTGGGCGTTGAAATGACGGATCCAAAATCCCAATAAGGATCTGATCGGCATGCCGTTGCTCCGACACGACCGGGTGGCTTAAGTTGACGTGTGCGAACTGACGGAATCCGATTTAGATTCCCGGATTGGGTTGGGCGTTGAAATGACGGATCTAAAAAAAACCCGGGAGTCCAAAATCCTAAATAGGGATCTGATCGGCATGCCGTTCACTCCGACACGACCGGGTGTGTGAAAGTGACATGTGCGAACTGTCAGAATGCGATTTTGATTCCCGGGTTAGGTTGGGCGTTGAAATAACGAATCTAAAAAAACCCAAGTCTAAAGGGTCAAAACACACAACCGGCGGTCAAAAATCCCAAATAGGGATCTGATCGGCGTGCCGTTTACTCCGACGCGATCGAGTGGGTTAAATTGGCGTGTGCGAACTCACGGAATCCGATTTGGAATCCCGGATTGGGTTGGGCGTTGAAATGACGGATCTAAAAAAAACCTTAGTCTAAAAAGTTAAAACAAACAACCCGGGGGTCCAAAATCCAAAATAGGGATCTGATCGGCATGCTGTTTGCTCTGACACGACCGGGTGGGTTAAGATGACGTGTGCGAACTGACGGAATCCGATTTGGATTCCAGGATTGGGTTGGGTGTTGAAATGACGGATCTAAAAAAACCGAGTCTAAAGTGTCCAAACACAACATGGGGGTCCAAAATACCAAATATGGATCAGATCGGTGTGTCGTTCTCTCCGACACGACCGGGTGGGTAAAAGTGACGGGTGCGAACTGACAGAATCCGATTTGGATTCCCGGATTAGGTTGGGCGTTGAAATGACGAATGTAAAAAAACCAAGTCTAAAGGGTCAAAACACACAAACGGCGGTCCAAAATCCCAAATAGAGATCTGATCGTGTGCCGTTCACTCCGACGCGATCGGGTCGGTTAAATTGTCGTGTGCGAACTCACGGAATCCGATTTGGATTCCCGATTGGGTTGGGCGTTGAAATGACGGATCTAAAAAAACCGTAGCCTAAAAGGTCAAAACAAACAACCCGGGGGTCCAAAATCCCAAATAGGGATCTGATCTGCATGCCGTTTGCTCCGACACGACAGGGTGGGTTAAGCTGACGTGTGCGAACTAACGGAATCCGATTTGGATTCCAGGAATGGGTTGGGCGTTGAAATGACGGATGTAAAAAAACCCGAGTCTAAAGCGTCAAAACACAACCTGGGGGTCCAAAATCCCAAATATGGATCAGATTGGTGTGTCGTTCTCTCCGGCACTACCGGGTGGGTAAAAGTGACGTGTGCGAACTGACAGAATCTGATTTGGATTACGGATTAGGTTGGGCGTTGAAATGACGAATCTAAAAAACCCAAGTTTAAAGGGTCAAAACACACAACCGGGGGTCCAAAATCCAAATAGGGATCTGATCGCGTGCCGTTCACTCCCAACGCCACCGGGTAGGTTAAATTGACGTGTGCGAACTCACGAATCCGATTTGGATTCTCGGATTGGGTTGGGCGTTGAAATGACGGATCTAAAAAAAAACCTAGTCTCCAATAGGGATCTGATCGGCATGACGTTTGCTACGACACGACCGGGTGGGTTAAGTTGACGTGTGCGAACTGACGGAATCCGATTTAGATTCCCGGATTGGGTTGGGCGTTGAAATGACGGATCTAAAAAAACCCGAGTCTAAAGGTCAAAACACAACCCCAGAGTCCAAAATCCTAAATAGGGATCTGATCGGCATGCCGTTCACTCCGACACGACCGGGTGGGTAAAGTGACGTGTGAGAACTGACAGAATCCGATTTGGATTCCCGATTAGGTTGGGCGTTGAAATAACGAATCTAAAAAACCAAGTCTAAAGGGCGAAACACACAACCGGCGGTCCCAAATCCCAAATAGGGATCTGATCGGCGTGCTGTTCACTCCGACGTGATCGGGTGGGTTAAATTGGCGTAGGCGAACTCACTGAATCCGATTTGGATTCCCGGATTAGGTTGGGCGTTGAAATGACGGATCTAAAAAAAAACCCTAGTCTAAAAGGTCAAAACAAACACCCGGGGATCCAAAATCCCAAATAGGGATCTAATTGGCATGCCGTTTGCTCAGACACGACCGGGTGGTTAAGTTGACGTGTGCGAACTGACGGAATCCGATTTGGATCGGATTCCGATTGGGTTGGGCGTTGAAATGACGGATGTAAAAAACCCAGTCTAAAGTGTCAAAAACAACCTGGGGGTCCAAAATCACAAATATGGATCAGATTGGTGTGTCGTTCTCTCCGCACTACCGAGTGGGTAAAAGTGACTTGTGCGAACTGACAGAATACGATTTGGATTACCGGATTAGGTTGGCGTTGAAATGACGAATCTAAAAAAACCCAAGTCTAAATGGTCAAAACACACAACCGGCGGTCCAAAATCCAAATAGGGATCTGATCGGCGTGCCGTTCACACCGACGCGATCGGGTGGGTTAAATTGGCGTGTGCGAACTCACGGAATCCGATTTGGATTCCCGGATTGGGTTGGGCGTTTAAATGACGGATCTAAAAACTGTAGTCTGAAAGGTCAAAATTAACAACCCGGGGTCCAAAATCCCAAATAGGGATCTGATCGGCATGCTGTTTGCTACGACACGACCGGGTGGGTTAAGTTGACGTGTGGGAACTGACGGAATCCGATTTGGATTACAGGATTGGGTTGGGCGTTGAAATGACGGATCTAAAAAAACCCGAGTATAAAGTGTCAAAACACAACCTGGGGGTCCAAAATCTAAAATATGGATCAGATCGGTGTGTCGTTCTCTCCGGCACTACCGGGTTGGTAAAAGTGACGTGTGCGAACTGACAGAATCCGATTTGGATACCCGGATTAGGTTGGGCGTTGAAATGACGAATCTTAAAAAACCCAAGTCTAAAGGGTCAAAACACACAACCGGCGGTCCAAAATCCCAAATAGGGATCTGAGCGGCGTGTCGTTCACACCGACGCAACGGGTGGTTAAATTGACGTGTGCGAACTCACGAATCCGATTTGGATTCCCGGATTGGGTTGGGCGTTGAAATGACGGATCTAAAAAAACCCTAGTCTAAAGGGTAAAACAAACAACCCGGGGTCCAAATGCCAAATAGGGATCTGATCGGCATGCCGTTTGCTCCGACACGACCGGTGGGTTAAGTTGACGTGTGCGAAATGACGGAATCCGATTTAGATTCCCGGATTGGGTTGAGCATTGAAATGACGAATCTAAAAAAAACCCGAGTCTAAATGGTTAAAACACACAACCCGGGAGTCCAAAATCCTAAATAGGGATCTAATCGGCATGCCGTTCACTCCGACACGACCGGGTGGGTGAAAGTGACGTGTACGAACTGACAGAATCCAATTTGGATTCCCGGATTAGGTTGGGCGTTAAAGTAACGAATCTAAAAAAACACGTCTAAAGGGTCAAAACACACAACCGGCGGTCCAAAATCCCAAATAGGGATCTGATCGGCGTGGTGTTCACTCCGACGTGATCGGGTGGGTTAAATTGGCGTATGCGAACTCACGGAATCCGATTTGGATTCCCGGATTGGGTTGGGCGTTGAAATGACGGATCTAAAAAAACCGTAGTCTAAAAGGTCAAAACAAACAACCCGGGGGTCCAAAATCCCAAATAGGGATCTGATCGGCATGCTGTTTGCTCCGACACGACCGGGTGGGTTAAGTTGACGTGTGCGAACTGACGGAATCCGATTTGGATTACAGGATTGGGTTGGGCGTTGAAATGACGGACCTAAAAAAACCCGAGTCTAAAGTATCAAAACACAACCTGGGGGTCCAAAATCCAAATATGGATCAGATCGGTGGTCGTTCTCTCCGGCACTACCGGTTGGTAAAAGTGACGTGTGCGAACTGACAGAATCCGATTTGGATACCCGATTAGGTTGGGCGTTGAAATGACGAATCTAAAAAAACCCAGTCAAGGGTCAAAACACACAACCGGCGGTCCAAATCCCAAATAGGGATCTGAGCGGCGGTCGTTCCTGTCTTCCGACGCGACTGGTGGGTTAAATTGACGTGTGTGAACTCACGGAATCCGATTTGGATTCCCGGATTGGGTTGGGCGTTGAAATGACGGATCTAAAAAAACCCTAGTCTAAAGGGTCAAAACAAACAACCCGGGGGTCCAAAATCCAAATAGGGATCTGATCGGCATGCCGTTTGCTCCGACACGACCGGGTGGTTAAGTTGACGTGTGCGAACTGACGGAATCCGATTTGGATAGTAGGAGGTTGGGCGTTGAAATGACGGATCTAAAAAAACCCGAGTCTAAAGTGTCAAAACACAACCTGGGGGTCCAAAATACCAAATAGGATCAGATCGGTGTGTCGTTATCTCCGACACGACCGGGTGGGTAAAGTGACGTGTGCGAACTGACAGAATCCGATTTGGATTGCCGATTAGGTTGGGCATTGAAATGACGAATAAAAAAACCCAAGTCTAAAGGGTCAAAACACACAACCGGCGGTCCAAAATCCCAAATAGGATCTGATCGGCGTGCCGTTCACTCCGACGCGATCGGGTGGGTAAAATTGGCGTGTGCGAACTCACGGAATCCGATTTGGATTCCCGGATTGGGTTGGGCGTTGAAATGACGGATCTAAAAAAAACCGTAGTCTAAAAGTCAAACACACAACCCGGGGTCCAAAATCCAAATAGGGATCTGATCGTATGCTGTTGCTCCGACACGACCGGGTGGGTTAAGTTGACGTGTGCGAACTGACGGAATCCGATTTGGATTACAGGAAGTTGGGCGTTGAAAGGACGGATCTAAAAAACCCAAGTCTAAAGTGTCAAAACACAACCTGGGGTCCAAAATAAAAATATGGATCAGATCGTGTCGTTCTCGCGTCCGGCACTACCGGTTGGTTGAAGTGACGTGTGCGAACTGACAGAATCCGATTTGGATACCCCGGATTGGGTTGGGCGTTGAAATGACGATCTAAAAAAACCCAAGTCTAAAGGGTCAAAACACACACCGCGGTCCAAAATCCCAAATAGGGATCTGATCGGCGTGTCGTTCACTCCGACGCGACCGGGTGGGTTAAATTGACGTGTGCGAACTCACGGAATCCGATTTGGATTCCCGGATTGGGTTGGGCGTTGAAATGACGGATCTAAAAAAAACCCTAGTCTAAGGGTCAAAACAACAACCCGGGGTCCAAAATCCCAAATAGGATCTGTGTCATGCCGTTTGCTCCGACACGACCGGGTGGGTTAAGTTGACGTGTGCGAACTGACGGAATCCGATTTAGATTCCCGGATTGGGTTGGGCATTGAAATGACGAATCTAAAAAAACCGAGTCTAAAGGGTCAAAACACACAACCCGGGGTCCAAAATCCTAAATAGGGATCTGTCGGCATGCGTTCACTCCGACACGACCGAGTGGGTGAAAGTGACGTGTGCGAACTGACAGAATCCGATTTGGATTCCCGGATTGGGTTGGGCGTTGAAATGACGGATCTAAAAAAAAACCTGTCTAAAGGGTCAAAACAAACAACCGGGGTCCAAAATCCCAAATAGGGATCTGATCGGCATGCCGTTGCTTCGACACGACCGGGTGGGTTAAGTTGACGTGTGCGAACTGACGGAATCCGATTTGGATTCCCGGATTGGGTTGGGCATTGAAATGACGAATCTAAAAAAAAATCTGAGTCTAAAGGGTCAAAACACACAACCCGGGAGTCCAAAATCCTAAATAGGATCTGATCGGCATGCCGTTCACTCCGACACGACCGGGTGGGTAAAGTGACGTGTGCGAACTGACAGAATCCGATTTGGATTCCCGGATTAGGTTGGGCGTTGAAATGACGAATCTAAAAAACACAAGTCTAAAAGGTCAAAAACACAACCCGGAGGTCCAAAATCCCAAATAGGGATCTGATCGGCATGCCGTTTTCTCCGACACGACGGGTGGGTTAAGTTGACGTGTGCGAACTGACGGAATCCGATTTGGATTCAGGATTGGGTTGGGCGTTGAAATGACGGATCTAAAAAAAACCGAGTCTAAAGTGTCAAAACACAACCGGGGTCCAAAATCCCAAATAGGATCATATCGGTGTGTCGTTCTCTCCGGCACTACCGGGTGGTAAAGTGACGTGTGCGAACTGACAGAATCCGATTTGGATTCCCGGATTAGGTTGGGCGTTGAAATGACGAATCTAAAAAAACCCAAGTCTAAAAGGTCAAAACACACAACCGGCGGTCCAAAATCCCAAATAGGGATCTGATCGGCGTGTCGTTCACTCCGACGCGACCGGTGGGTTAAATTGACGTGTGCGAACTCACGGAATCCGATTTGGATTCCGGATTGGTTGGGCGTTGAAATGACGGATCTAAAAAAAACCTAGTCTAAAGGGTCAAAAAACAAACAACCGGGGGGTCCAAAATCCCAAATAGGGATCTGATCGGCATTGCCGTTTGCTCCGACACGACCGGGTGGGTTAAGTTGACGTGTGCGAACTGACGGAATCCGATTTGGATTCCCGGATTGGGTTGGGCGTTGAAATGACGAATCTAAAAAAAACCCGAGTCTAAAGGGTCAAAACACACAACCGGGGTCCAAAATCCTAAATAGGGATCTGATCGCATGCCGTTCACTCCGACACGACCCGGTGGGTGAAAGTGACGTGTGCGAACTGACAGAATCCGATTTGGATTCCGGATTAGGTTGGGCGTTGAAATAACGAATCTAAAAAACACAAGTCTAAAGGGTCAAAACACACAACCGGGGTCCAAAATCCCAAATAGGGATCTGATCGGCGTGCCGTTCACTCCGACGTGATCGGGTGGTTAAATTGGCGTGTGCGAACTCACGGAATCCGATTTGGATTCCCGGATTGGGTTGGGCGTTGAAATGACGGATCTAAAAAAAACCTAGTCTAAAAGGTCAAAACAAACAACCCGGAGGTCCAAAATCCAAATAGGGATCTGATCGGCATGCCGTTTGCTCCGACACGACCGGGTGGGTTAAGTGACGTGTGCGAACTGACGGAATCCGATTTGGATTCCAGGATTGGTTGGGCGTTGAAATGACGGATGTAAAAAAAACCAAGTCTAAAGTGTCAAAAAACAACCTGGGGGTCCAAAATCACAAATATGGATCAGATTGGTGTGTCGTTCTCTCCGGCACTACCGAGTGGGTAAAGTGACTGTGCGAACTGACAGAATACGATTTGGATTACCGGATTAGGTTGGGCGTTGAAATGACGAATCTAAAAAAACCAAGTCTAAATGGTCAAAACACACAACCGGCGGTCCAAAATCCGAATAGGGATCTGATCGGCGTGCCGTTCACTCCGACGCGATCGGGTGGGTTAATTGGCGTGTGCGAACTCACGGAATCGATTTGGATTCCGGATTGGGTTGGCGTTTAAATGACGGATCTAAAAAAAACGTAGTCTAAAGGTCAAAACAACAACCCGGGGGTCCAAAATCCCAAATAGGGATCTGATCGGCATGCTGTTTGCTACGACACGACCGGGTGGGTTAAGTTGACGGTGGGAACTGACGGAATCCGATTTGGATTACAGGATTGGGTTGGGCGTTGAAATGACGGATCTAAAAAAAACCCGAGTAAAGTGTCAAAACACAACCTGGGGGTCCAAAATCTAAAATATGGATCAGATCGGTGTGTCGTTCTCTCCGGCACTACCGGGTTGGTAAAAGTGACGTGTGCGAACTGACAGAATCCGATTTGGATACCCGGATTAGGTTGGGCGTTGAAATGACGAATCTTAAAAAACCCAAGTCTAAAGGGTCAAAACACACAACCGGCGGTCCAAAATCCCAAATAGGGATCTGAGCGGTGTGTCGTTCACACCGACGCAACCGGGTGGGTTAAATTGACGTGTGCGAACTCACGGAATCCGATTTGGATTCCCGGATTGGGTTGGGCGTTGAAATGACGGATCTAAAAAAAACCCTAGTCTAAAGGGTAAAAACAAACAACCCGGGGGTCCAAAATGCCAAATAGGGATCTGATCGGCATGCCGTTTGCTCCGACACGACCGGGTGGGTTAAGTTGACGTGTGCGAAATGACGGAATCCGATTTAGATTCCCGGATTGGGTTGAGCATTGAAATGACGAATCTAAAAAAAACCCGAGTCTAAATGGTTAAAACACACAACCCGGGAGTCCAAAATCCTAAATAGGGATCTAATCGGCATGCCGTTCACTCCGACACGACCGGGTGGGTGAAAGTGACGTGTACGAACTGACAGAATCCAATTTGGATTCCCGGATTAGGTTGGGCGTTAAAGTAACGAATCTAAAAAAACACGTCTAAAGGGTCAAAACACACAACCGGCGGTCCAAAATCCCAAATAGGGATCTGATCGGCGTGGTGTTCACTCCGACGTGATCGGGTGGGTTAAATTGGCGTATGCGAACTCACGGAATCCGATTTGGATTCCCGGATTGGGTTGGGCGTTGAAATGACGGATCTAAAAAAAACCGTAGTCTAAAAGGTCAAAACAAACAACCGGGGTCCAAAATCCCAAATAGGGATCTGATCGGCATGCTGTTTGCTCCGACACGACCGGGTGGGTTAAGTTGACGTGTGCGAACTGACGGAATCCGATTTGGATTACAGGATTGGGTTGGGCGTTGAAATGACGGATCTAAAAAAACCCGAGTCTAAAGTATCAAAACAACCTGGGGGTCCAAAATCCAAAATATGGATCAGATCGGTGTGTCGTTCTCTCCGGCACTACGGGTTGGTAAAAGTGACGTGTGCGAACTGACAGAATCCGATTTGGATACCCGGATTAGTTGGGCGTTGAAATGACGAATCTAAAAAAACCCAAGTCCAAAGGGTCAAAACACACAACCGGCGGTCCAAAATCCCAAATAGGGATCTGAGCGGCGTGTCGTTCACTCCGACGCGAACGGGTGGGTTAAATTGACGTGTGTGAACTCACGGAATCCGATTTGGATTCCCGGATTGGGTTGGGCGTTGAAATGACGGATCTAAAAAAAACCCTA
Organism: Colocasia esculenta; assembly: GCA_014218235.1. Lineage (NCBI taxonomy): Eukaryota > Viridiplantae > Streptophyta > Magnoliopsida > Alismatales > Araceae > Colocasia > Colocasia esculenta. The sequence continues at coordinate 23,808 of JACBKR010000824.1, forward strand.
GTCTAAAGGGTCAAAACAAACAACCCGGGGGTCCAAAATCCCAAATAGGGATCTGATCGGCATGCCGTTTGCTCCGACACGACCGGGTGGGTTAAGTTGACGTGTGCGAACTGATGGAATCCGATTTGGATAGTAGGAAGTTGGGCGTTGAAATGACAGATCTAAAAAAACCCGAGTCTAAAGTGTCAAAACACAACCTGGGGGTCCAAAATACCAAATATGGATCAGATCGGTGTGTCGTTATCTCCGACACGACCGGGTGGGTAAAAGTGACGTGTGCGAACTGACAGAATCCGATTTGGATTGCCGGATTAGGTTGGGCATTGAAATGATGAATCTAAAAAACCCAAGTCTAAAGGGTCAAAACACACAACCGGCGGTCCAAAATCCCAAATAGGGATCTGATCGGCGTGCCGTTCACTCCGACGCGATCGGGTGGGTAAAATTGGCGTGTGCGAACTCACGGAATCCGATTTGGATTCCCGGATTGGGTTGGGCGTTGAAATGACGGATATAAAAAAACCGTAGTCTAAAAGGTCAAAACAAACAACCCGGGGTCCAAAATCCCAAATAGGGATCTGATCGTTATGCTGTTTGCTCCGACACGACCGGGTGGGTTAAGTTGACGTGTGCGAACTGATGGAATCCGATTTGGATTACAGGAAGTTGGGCGTTGAAAGGACGGATCTAAAAAAACCCGAGTCTAAAGTGTCAAAACACAACCTGGGGGTCCAAAATAAAAAATATGGATCAGATCGGTGTGTCGTTCTCTCCGGCACTACCGGGTTGGTTGAAGTAACGTGTGCGAACTGACAGAATCCGATTTGGATACCTGGATTAGGTTGGGCGTTGAAATGACGAATCTAAAAAAACCCAAGTCCAAAGGGTCAAAACACATAACCGGCGGTCCAAAATCCCAAATAGGGATCTGAGCGGCGTGTCGTTCACTCCGACGCGACCGGGTGGGTTAAATTGACGTGTGCGAACTCACGGAATCCGATTTGGATTCCCGGATTGGGTTGGGCGTTGAAATGACGGATCTAAAAAAAACCCTAGTCTAAAGGGTCAAAACAAACAACCCGGAGGTCCAAAATCCCAAATAGCGATCTGATCGGCATGCCGTTTGCTCCGACACGACCGGGGGGGTTAAGTTGACGTGTGCGAACTGACGGAATCCGATTTAGATTCCGGATTGGGTTGGGCATGAAATGACGAATCTAAAAAAATCCGAGTCTAAAGGGTCAAAACAATAACCGGTGTCCAAAATCTTAAATAGGGATCTGTTCGGCATGCCGTTCACCGACACGACCGGGTGGGTGAAAGTGACGTGTGCGAACTGACAGAATCCGATTTGGATTCCCGGATTGGGTTGGCGTTGAAATGACGGATCTAAAAAAAAATAGTCTAAAGGGTCAAAACAAACAACCCGGGGGTCCAAATCCCAAATAGGGATCTGATCGTCATGCCGTTGCTCCGACACGACGGGTGGGTTAATTGACGTGTGCGAACTGACGGAATCCGATTTAGATTCCCGGATTGGGTTGGGCATTGAAATGACGAATCTAAAAAAATCTGAGTCTAAAGGGTCAAAACACATAACCCGGGAGTCCAAAATCCTAAATAGGGATCTGATCGGCATGCCGTTCACTCCGACACGACCGGGTGGGTTAAAGTGACGTGTGCGAACTGACAGAATCCGATTTGGATTCCCGGATTAGGTTGGGCGATAAAATAACGATCTAAAAAAACACAAGTCTAAAAGGTCAAACAAAAAACCGAGGTCCAAAATCCCAAATAGGGATCTGATCGGCACGCCGTTTCTCCGACACGACGGGTGGGTTAAGTTGACGTGTGCGAACTGACGGATCCGATTTGGATTACAGGATTGGGTTGGGCGTTGAAATGACGGATCTAAAAAAACCCGAGTATAAAGTGTCAAAACACAACCGGGGGTCCAAAATCTAAAATATGGATCATATCGGTGTGTCGTTCTCTCCGGCACTACCGGGTTGGTAAAAGTGACGTGTGCGAACTGACAGAATCCGATTTGGATACCCGGATTAGGTTGGGCGTTGAAATGACGAATCTAAAAAAACCCAAGTCTAAAAGGTCAAAACACACAACCGGCGGTCCAAAATCCCAAATAGGGATCAGAGCGGCGTGTCGTTCACACCGACGCGACCGGGTGGGTTAAATTGACGTGTGCGAACTCACGGAATCCGATTTGGATTCCCGAATTGGGTTGGGCGTTGAAATGACGGATCTAAAAAAAACCCTAGTCTAAAGGGTCAAAACAAACAACCCGGGGGTCCAAAATCCCAAATAGGGATCTGATCGGCATGCCGTTTGCTCCGACACGACCGGGTGGGTTAAGTTGACGTGTGCGAACTGACGGAATCCGATTTAGATTCCCGGATTGGGTTGGGCGTTGAAATGACGAATCTAAAAAAAACCCGAGTCTAAAGGGTCAAAACACACAACCGGGAGTCCAAAATCCTAAATAGGGATCTGATCGGCATGTCGTTCACTCCGACACGACCCGGTGGGTGAAAGTGACGTGTACGAACTGACAGAATACAATTAGATTCCCGGATTAGGTTGGGCGTTAAAGTAACGAATCTAAAAAAACACAAGTCTAAAGGGTCAAAACACACAACCGACGGTCCAAAATCCCAAATAGGGATCTGATCGGCGTGCTGTTCACTCCGACGTGATCGGGTCGGTTAAATTGGCGTATGCGAACTCACGGAATCCGATTTGGATTCCCGGATTGGGTTGGGCGTTGAAATGACGGATCTAAAAAAAACCCTAGTCTAAAAGGTCAAAACAAACAACCCGGAGGTCGAAAATCCAAAATAGGGATCTGATCGGCATGCCGTTTGCTCCGACACGACCGGGTGGGTTAAGTTGACGTGTGCGAACTGACGGAATCCGATTTGGATTCCAGGATTGGGTTGGGCGTTGAAATGACGGATGTAAAAAAACCCAAGTCTAAAGTGTCAAAAAACAACCTGGGGGTCCAAAATCACAAATATGGATCAGATTGGTGTGTCGTTCTCTCCGGCACTACCGAGTGGGTAAAAGTGACTTGTGCGAACTGACAGAATACGATTTGGATTACCGGATTAGGTTGGGCGTTGAAATGACGAATCTAAAAAAACCCAAGTCTAAATGGTCAAAACACACAACCGGCGGTCCAAAATCCGAAATAGGGATCTGATCGGCGTGCCGTTCACTCCGACGCGATCGGGTGGGTTAAATTGGCGTGTGCGAACTCACGGAATCCGATTTGGATTCCCGGATTGGGTTGGGCGTTTAAATGACGGATCTAAAAAAACTGTAGTCTGAAAGGTCAAAACTAACAACCCGGGGGTCCAAAATCCCAAATAGGGATCTGATCGGCATGCTGTTTGCTACGACACGACCGGGTGGGTTAAGTTGACGTGTGGGAACTGACGGAATCCGATTTGGATTACAGGATTGGGTTGGGCGTTGAAATGACGGATCTAAAAAAACCCGAGTATAAAGTGTCAAAACACAACCTGGGGGTCCAAAATCTAAAATATGGATCAGATCGGTGTGTCGTTCTCTCCGGCACTACCGGGTTGGTAAAAGTGACGTGTGCGAACTGACAGAATCCGATTTGGATACCCGGATTAGGTTGGGCGTTGAAATGACGAATCTTAAAAAACCCAAGTCTAAAGGGTCAAAACACACAACCGGCGGTCCAAAATCCCAAATAGGGATCTGAGCGGTGTGTCGTTCACACCGACGCAACCGGGTGGGTTAAATTGACGTGTGCGAACTCACGGAATCCGATTTGGATTCCCGGATTGGGTTGGGCGTTGAAATGACGGATCTAAAAAAAACCCTAGTCTAAAGGGTAAAAACAAACAACCGGGGGTCCAAAATGCCAAATAGGGATCTGATCGGCATGCCGTTTGCTCCGACACGACCGGGTGGGTTAAGTTGACGTGTGCGAAATGACGGAATCCGATTTAGATTCCCGGATTGGGTTGAGCATTGAAATGACGAATCTAAAAAAAACCGAGTCTAATGGGTAAAACACAAACCGGGAGTCAAAATCCAATAGGGATCTAATCGGCATGCCGTTCACTCCGACACGACCGGGTGGGTGAAAGTGACGTGTACGAACTGACAGAATCCATTTGGATTCCCGGATTAGGTTGGGCGTTAAAGTAACGGATCTAAAAAAAACACGTCTAAAGGGTCAAAAACACAAACCGGCGGTCCAAAATCCCAAATAGGGATCTGATCGGCGTGGTGTTCACTCCGACGTGATCGGGTGGGTTAATTGGCGTATGCGAACTCACGGAATCCGATTTGGATTCCCGGATTGGGTTGGGCGTTGAAATGACGGATCTAAAAAAAACGTAGTCTAAAAGGTCAAAACAAACAACCCGGGGTCCAAAATCCCAAATAGGGATCTGATCGGCATGCTGTTTCCTCCGACACGACCGGGTGGGTTAAGTTGACGTGTGCGAACTGACGGAATCCGATTTGGATTACAGGATTGGGTTGGGCGTTGAAATGACGGACCTAAAAAAACCCGAGTCTAAAGTATCAAAACACAACCTGGGGGTCCAAAATCCAAAATATGGATCAGATCGGTGTGTCGTTCTCTCCGGCACTACCGGGTTGGTAAAAGTGACGTGTGCGAACTGACAGAATCCGATTTGGATACCCGGATTAGGTTGGGCGTTGAAATGACGAATCTAAAAAAACCCAAGTCCAAAGGGTCAAAACACACAACCGGCGGTCCAAAATCCCAAATAGGGATCTGAGCGGCGTGTCGTTCACTCCGACGCGAACGGGTGGGTTAAATTGACGTGTGTGAACTCACGGAATCCGATTTGGATTCCCGGATTGGGTTGGGCGTTGAAATGACGGATCTAAAAAAAACCCTATCTAAGGTCAAAACAAACAACCCACCCGGGGTCCAAAATCCCAAATAGTGATCTGATCGGCATGCCGTTGCTCCGACACGACCGGGTGGGTTAAGTTGACGTGTGCGACTGATGGAATCCGATTTGGATAGTAGGAAGTTTGGGCGTTGAAATGACGGATCTAAAAAAAACCTTGTCTAAAGTGTCAAAACAACAACCCGGGGTCCAAAATCCCAAATAGGGATCAGATCGTCATGTCGTTTGCTCCGACACGACCGGGTGGTTAAGTTGACGTGTGCGAACTGACGGAATCCGATTTGGATTCCCGGATTGGTTGGGCATTGAAATGACGAATCTAAAAACACAAGTCTAAACGGTCAAAACACACAACCCGGGGTCCAAATCCTAATAGGATCTGATCGGCATGCTTTCACTCCGACACGACGGGTGGGTGAAAGTGACGTGTGCGAACTGACAGAATCCGATTTGGATCCCGATTGGGTTTGGGCGATGAAATGACGAATCTAAAAAAACCAAGTCTAAAAGGTCAAAACCAACAACCCGGGGTCCAAAATCCCAATAGGGATCTGATCGGCATGCCGTTTGCTCCGACACACCGGTGGGTTAAGTTGACGTGTGCGAACTGACGGAATCCGATTTGGATTCAGGATTGGGTTGGGCGTTGAATGACGGATCTAAAAAAACCCGAGTCTAAGTGTCAAAACACAACCTGGGGGTCCAAAATCCCAATAGGATCATCGGTGTGTCGTTCTCTCCGGCACTACCGGTTGGTAAAAGTGACGTGTGCGAACTGACAGAATCCGATTGGGATCCGGATTAGGTTGGGCGTTGAAATGACGATCTAAAAAACCCAAGTCTAAAAGGTCAAAACACACAACCGCGGTCCAAAATCCCAATAGGGATCATAGCGGCTGTCGTTCACTCCGACGCGACCGGGTGGGTTAATTGACGTGTGCGAACTCACGAATCCGATTTGGATTCCCGGATGGGTTGGGCGTTGAAATGACGGATCTAAAAAAAACCCTAGTCTAAGGGTCAAAACAAACAACCCGGGGTCCAAAATCCCAATAGGGATCTGATCGGCATGCCGTTTGCTCCGACAACCGGGTGAGTTTCAGTTGACGTGTGCGAACTGACGAATCCGATTTAGATTCCCGGATTGGGTTGGGCGTTGAAATGACGAATCTAAACAAACCGGAGTCTAAAGGGTCAAAACACACACCCGTAGGTCCAAAATCTAAAATAGGGATCTGTCGGCATGCCGTTCACAATCCGACACGACCGGGTGGGTGAAAGTGACGTGTGCGAACTGACAGAATCCGATTTGGATTCCCGGATTAGGTTGGGCGTTGAAATAACGAATCTAAAAAAAACAAGTCTAAAGGGTCAAAAACCCAACCGGCGGTCCAAAATCCAAATAGTGATCTGATCGGGCTGCGTTCACCCACGTGATCGGGTGGGTTAATTGGCGTGTGCGAACTCACGAATCCGATTTGGATTCCCGGATTGGGTTGGGCGTTGAAATGACGATCTAAAAAAAACCCTAGTCCTAAAAGTTCAAACAAACAACCCGGAGGTCGAAAATCCAAATAGGGATCTGATCGGCATGCCGTTTGCTCCGAAACGACCGGGTGGGTTAAGTTGACGTGTGCGAACTGACGGAATCCGATTTGGATTCCGGATTGGTTTGGGCGTTGAAATGACGGATGTAAAAAAACCCAAGTCTAAAGTGTCAAAAAACAACCTGGGGGTCCAAATCACAAATATGGATCAGATTGGTGTGTCGTTCTCTCCGGCACTACCGGTGGTAAAAGTGACTTGTGCGAACTGACAGAATCGATTTGGATTACCGATTAGGTTGGGCGTTGAAATGACGAATCTAAAAAAACCCAAGTCTAAATGGGTCAAAACACACAACCGGCGGTCCAAAATCCGAAATAGGATCTGATCGCGTGCCGTTCACTCCGACGCGATCGGGTGGGTTAAATTGGCGTGTGCGAACTCACGGAATCCGATTTGGATTCCGGATTGGGTTGGGCGTTTAAATGACGATCTAAAAAACTGTAGTCTAAAGGTCAAAACTAACAACCGGGGGTCCAAAATCCCAAATAGGGATCTGATCGGCATGCTGTTTGCTACGACACGACCGGGTGGGTTAAGTTGACGTGTGGGAACTGACGGAATCCGATTTGGATTACAAATTGGGTTGGGCGTTGAAATGACGGATCTAAAAAAACCCGAGTCTAAAGTGTCAAAACACAACCTGGGGGTCCAAATCTAAATATGGATCAGATCGTGTGTCGTTCTCTCCGGCACTACCGGGTTGGTAAAAGTGACGTGTGCGAACTG
>JACBKR010000825.1:0-49692 GCA_014218235.1 Colocasia esculenta
TCTAGATATTCATATATACCCAACATGTGGTATTTATAGCAGTCCTTGTCGTTCAAACCCGTTAATCTAATAACGAGTCCGACACGACCTCGCCTCCAGCGAACCGACCGAAGCCTCGCAAGGGATACCATTCACATGTCTGTAGAAATATAAAGGAAACTTATTAAATATAATAATATTGCCAATCTCACAATATTTACATGAAATAAACATAGCCAATTCCTCAACCGTAAACAAACTAGTACAACAACAACCTGGGGCATACCCGAGGTGTACAACAAGAAGGAAATTACACTGCTGGAGGTAGTGCAGACCCTACACCGCTATGGTGTGGCTCTGAACTAGACGAAGGGTGCGAAGTCTCCTACTCTCCCTCACCTGAAAGGGGTAGGGGTGAGCCTCTCGAGTCACTGGCTCAGTAAGGAAACTCCCCTAGAAACCAAGCAACCAACACAAGTAGTAAGCAGGAGGCTGCACTAACAATTTATAGAACTAGCTAACAGGATGTAAAGCTGTAAATATCACCTACCACTTGCCACTTAACAGAAAACAACATTAGTAAATAATCGACAAACCACAACCAGGTGTACACGATAAAGTAGGAAAACGCCACACTCGGGCCACGTAGACTAGCTCGCGACACCAGTAACTAACCCGGACAAACCACACAGGACTTCCTCTCAGTCTCGCAGCAATGGATGTAAGGTCCCGCTATCGCTCCACCAAACACAAGCCAAGAAGTTGTGGAGACCAACCAACACCACTCCTGCGGACAACACTGCCGCAGGCCCATGTCTGGCACCTTTAGGGACTCTAGCCCATGCTCCCTAAAGTGAGGCACGGGAAACAGGACTAGCTGGGGTCCAGTACGTCTACTGGTGTCCATCGCCCCCAACTATGAGCGATCTATAAGTGACAACACAAACTCTCTCTCAAGTCACTATCCCTTTGCCGTCTTTCCCTCAGCCAGAGGTACTACTCTACACAAGAGTGAGGGTGTCCAGGAAGACGACAAGACCTCGTCGGTACCCAGTACCGGGACAAGCCCCGAGCACACACACATGCCTTGCTCATAAAAAACCTGGGGCTCCCAACTAAAGAGGTATCCATGGTAGGCGTCGTACTACTCGCCACGCACACACAAACCACGTGCACACCGCACAAGCCATATGAAACCCCACCACAACCGTGTGAACACTACCCAAACCACACACACAACACACTGTCGCGACCTGAAAACGACGGTTGTAGCCGTCACCTTCCCACTCTTGACGTCAGCAAGCCCACCCCGCATGCAACATGCGACGTGCATGCAATCGTCGACCCAAACAGCGGTTCCATGAACGTAACACCCAGGGCCGTCGTGTTTAGAACACGACGCCCCTCACTGTCGCTTTCACAGATAGTGAACAGGTAGGCGCTTTGGGCCCAACCTGCCGGCCCGCAACGCCCTGGAAACCTATGTAAACACCTGCTAAGCACATCATTGGGCACACACTGACCACCACAAGTATAAAGACACGATCCGAACGGTCCATACAGTACGTTACTATCACCTAAAAGAAATTTCATCCTCGAAATTTAAAACGAAAACACAACACCATTAATTTTAATTAAACTAGCATGGTACTATCACCTAAAAGAATTAATGCTTACTCAAACAAGTATGGATTTGCTTTCATCATCTCGTCTGCTAATCCCATGTATCCTCTCCACCCTGTCTATTTTCCTATCTGACTTTCACTAATTCAATCTCTTTATTTCTGAGTTTCTGAGTTCTGCAGCCTGTGATCTGCACTGGATATTCCGACATTGTCATATCTGGCTTCAATCATCTCTTTGATACCCAACCACTTGGGATGGATCTTTAATATACTTTCTAAGCATGGAGACGTGAAACACATCATGTGCATCTATAAAGTCTGCTGGCAATTCTAATCGGTAGGTTGTTGCACCAATTCTTTCTTTTATCAAGAACGGTCCAACATACCTCGGACTCAATTTGCCTTTCTTTCTTAATCTAAGCACACCCTTGGTAGGAATAACCTTCAAAAAGACATAATCTCTGACTTCAAACTGGAAAGGCCTGCGCCTGGTATCTGCGTAACTCTTCTGGCGACTCTGCGCTGTCTGAAGCTTCTCTTTATTGAATTTCATTGTCTCTGCACATTGCTGGACTAACTCTGGACCCATAACCTATCTATTGCCTACCTCATGCCAATTAATGGTGTTCTGCACGACCTGCCATACAATGCTTCATAGGGTGCCATTCTAATACTTGCATGGTAAATGTTGTTGTAAGCAAATTCTACTAAGACCAAGTGACGTTCCCATATACCTCCCCAATTAAACAACAAGTTCTTCACATACTTCAATTGTCTAAATTGTTCTTTCTGTCTGCCCATCTGTCTAAGGATGATATGCTGAATTGTACCTTAATTCTGTGCCAACCACTCTCTGCAAACTTCTCCAAAAGCCTGAAGTGAACCTAGGATCTCGATCTGAGACAATGGTGACTGGAATCCCATGCAAAGGTACTATTCTTTCCATATATAATTTGGCCAATCTATCCACTGACCACGACATACTAACTGGCAATAATCTGCAAACCTTGGTCAATCTGTCCACAAATACCCAAATTCTATTATGGCCACCTGTGGACTTGGGTAACCCTACTACAAAATCCATGGCAATGTCATCCCATTTCCACTGTGGAATGGGTAATGGCTGCAACAGTCCTCCTGGCTTCTGGTGCTCTGCTTTTATTTGCTGACAAACTGCACATCTTACTATGAACTCTGCAATTTCCCTCTTCATATTCGGCCACCAGAAGTGCGTCTTCATATCCTGATACATCTTTGTGCTGCCTGGATGAATAGTGTATCTTGATTTGTGAGTCTCTTTTAAAACTTCTGTTTGATCTCTACATTTCTTGGGACATATAATCGCCCTTGAGTCTGACCACATTGTCATTATCAAGAGTCACCTCTTCCATTCTCGCAATATCAGCCAAGCCGTCATCTGTTCTTGTGCTTCCACTATCTGCCGGTATAAGGAAGGCTCCACTTTACTGCTTGCTAGTATTGCACTTCGCTGACTATTTGGCATATATAATGAATTTTCTGCTATATCTTCATATAATTTCCATTCTCTGATCATAAGTTGATTCATAACTGCCTTTCTGCTACCACATTAGCTCTGCCAAGATGATATGCCAACTAAACTCATAATCTTTTAGATATTCCATCCACCTGTGATGTCTTCAATTCAGATCCTTCTGGGAAATGATGTACTTTAACTCTTATGATCAGTAAATATTTCGAACCCCTCACCATATAAATAATGCCGCCAAATCTTTATGGAAAAACAACCGCTGCCAGCTCCAATCATGTGTTGGGTAATTTTCTTTATGTTTCTTTAACTGCATAGAGGCATAGGCTACTACTTTGCCATGCTGCATCAAAACTGCACCAAACCTCTTCTGGATGCAGCCGTGTACAAAACAAATTTGCCACTGCCTGACAGAATCTCTAATATCGGGGCTGAAGTCAACTTCTTTTTCAATCACGCAAAACTGCGCTTGTAATTTGAAGACCATACAAAGGGAACTCCTTTCCTTGTTAACCATGTCATTGGAGCTGCTATCTTGGAGAAATCCTGAATAAACCTTCTGTAATAACTGCAAGACCTAGAAAACTCCTGATCTCTAACACTGTCTTTGATTCCTCCCATTTCATTACTGCCTCAACCTTAGCTGGGTCGACTGCAACACCCTCACCTGATATCACATGGCCCAAAAACTGAATTTCTTTCATCCAGAATTCACATTTACTAAATTTGGCATACAACTGATGCTCCCTTAATGTTTGCAAAGTAATCCGCAAGTGCACTGCATGCTTTTTTTCTGACGCTGAGTAGACCAAATATCATCAATGAAGACCACTATAAACTGATCCAGATACATGAAAGATATTCAGAACTATCTAAAACAGTAATCTAGAAGGGGGGGTTGAATAGATTACTACCAATTAAAAGCACTATGACCTTCTTTTTGATTCAACACTGACTTATCAAAAAATTTAAGCAAATATGTATAGAATTTGAACTATGATGTGTGTGCTTATTGTGAGTAGAACGAACGACAACCTATCTAGCGTCTGAGTAATCACGTGCCTACCAACTTCTATCGTGAAACGTTCAAAGCACAAAACACAAAGAATTAAGGTGGTTCGGAGTACACAACTTGTGTATCCTACGTCCACCGTCCACACAAACATGCAGAACGACTGCTTATGAGTGTGTTCAACTATATAACACACACACCCACGTTGTCTGATGCAACAAACAATTAGAACAGCAATCCACACGTGGATCAAGCACAAGGGTCGCTTGAACCACTACCACACACAGATATATGAAAAGTAGACTAGAAGAAGAGTTCTGAGTTGAGGATCAAGTCCAAGATGTGAACTCTTCAGTCACTTTGTCTAGAGGACTTCAAACTTCACATCGTTGACGACCACGTGATGAAGACGAAGCTTGAACCGAGAACGAACAGGCTTCAACTCCGCTCGTGAGATGGATCTTCCATGAACAGAACGGAGGGTTGAAGCAAAGTAGCAAGGAAAAGCCTTTCTCTTAGGTTTTGCTTAGGGTTTTGGTCTGGTGGCTTCTTACTGCGAAAATACCTTCATATGATCAATATATGGGTGTCCAAGAATGGAGAGTTGTGCTTCATGGGATCACCTCAACATAGATCATATCCTGACCATCAGATCTAAGTTTCTCTTTGTCTGTCGACAGGCACTTCATGGCTGTCGACAGCTACTGTAGACTTTTGGTTTCTAGAACCATGATGTTGCTAGAAGTCCTTAGCTGTTGACAGGCCATTAGTGGCTGTCGATAGGCAACATGTATCTGTCGACAAGTACATTGTATCTGTTGACAGCTACTTCTCCAATTGAGCTTCTAGTAGCTTCATTGTTGCTGGATGGTTCATCTGTCGAGAGGCTTCTTCTTAGCTGTCGACAGGTAATTACTTGAAGTCTTTTTCAAGGTCTTTTGCACATGACTTTGGTTGCTTGTCTTGTATACAATCATACCTACATTGAGAAACATTCTAAGTGAGATAAAATGAATCCAAAGGTGATAAATAAAAGCATGTTATCATGTGATTGTTTCTTTCATGTCTTTTTCATTGTCATCATGTTCAACCATTCACACAACATCAATTACGTTACTCATCATCAAAAACATTTAAGCACATGTGATAACCCAACAATACGGTGGAAAATCCTATTCATTAAATTCATAAAAGCTGCTGGCGCATTTGTCAATCCAATGGCATTACAACAAACTCACAGTGCCCATATCTGGTCCTGAAAGCTGTCTTATCAATATCGTCCACCATAATCCGCAACTTGTGGTACCCTGACCTCAAATTAATTTTGGAAAATACCTTAGCTGATTGAAGCTGATCGAACAAATCATCTATTATGGGAAGCAGATATTTATTCTTATAGTGAACTTGTTCAGCTTCCTGTAATCTATGCACATACTCAAGCTGCCATCTTTCTTTCTAACAAATAACACTGGCGCTCCCCACGGTGAGTGACTGGGTGTAATGAAACCCTTCTCTAATAGCTTCTGCAATTGCCTCTTTAAATCTTTTAACTCTACCAGTGCCATTCGATATGGTGCTTTTGAAATCGGCAAACTGCCTGGCTGTAGCTCAACTGTGAAATCCACCTCCCTGTGCGGAGCTAACCCTGGCAAATCTTCTGAGAACACATCTGCGAACTCCCTAACTACCAATACTGTATCTACGGACATGCTAGACTCAACTAAACTAACTGAGGCATGGTACGGTACATACCCAGCATTAATCAAACTCCTAACTCTAATTGCAGAGATAATAAATTTAGGTGTGTAAAAAGGCATATCTTGGAACTCAAACACTGCTTCGCCCAGCTTGCAAAACCTAACTTTCTTTTTCCTGCAATCTACCATCACCCCATAGGCTTCTAACCAATCCATTCCCAATATCATATCATAATCATTCAATGTCAAAGCATACAACCTTGCTGGCATCTGATTCCCTTGAATTATTCTTGGAACCTCCTCTAGAAAACAAGAAGTAAGCAAATACCATCCTGAGGGAATCTCTACTACCAACTCACACTGCCTCTCCTCTAGGGCATGCACCATGCTATCTAAAAAATCTTCGAAAATAATGAATGGGAAGCACCCCGATCAATTAACACTCCAGTAGAAAATCAAAGAGCGGTAATATACCTTCAATGGGATTAGATGCCTTCGCCTAAGCTCTAGTAACTGCCATCACTCGGCCCCGACCTCCTCTCTGGTACAGTGCACATCTGCCCCGCTTTGCTGGCTGCTGGAAGGGCTACTACTGCTGGTTCCCTTTGTCGTAACTGTACTCTTGGGGACGCAAACAATTTCTTGCTAAATGCCCTAACTGCCCACAGTTGTAATATCTGAAAGTGGGACATGCCGCGGCTGCCCTGCTGTGCTTTGCTGTGACTCCTCTAGAACCAGTGCTGGTGGCCTATAACCACGACCCTGCTAGAAACTGCCTTGTTGCCTACCTCCACCTCGACCTCCTCCTCCTTAGAATAATTTCTTTATCTGCTTACCCCATTTTGCAATTCCTGACGACGAAGGAGCTCCGAATGCTGCCTTACCCTTGTTGATGCCTGTTGACTGCTGTGAAAGCTGGAAACTACCTGAACCACCTGACGGTTCCTACCTGGCCCGAACAGTCCTCTCTAGTATCGTTGCTCGCTGTGCTGCCACCTCTACTGTCCTACACATAAGGTGAATGACTGCATCCTGCAATTCTACTATCAAGCCTCTAATAAAATACTCCACCAACATGGTATTATCTGTCACCACATATGAAGCATGTCTACTCAGTGCCATGAACCTCATCCGATATTCCAGCACTGACAAATTCCCCTGCTGCAATGTCCTGAACTGCTCCCTCTTCATCTACTGCACTTGGACTAGAAAGAAAGTATGATTGAAAATTGTCAAAAACTCCGGCCAAGTGATGGTGTCCTCGGACCACCCTGCAAACACCGTCTCAATCTTCAACCTCCGCCACTCCTGAGCAAAACCCTGTAGCTGGTAAGTGGCCAGGATCACCCTATCCTTCGACGGACACCTCATCGTCACAAACACTCTCTCAACCTCATGCACCCAGTGCTCCGCTGTGTCTGGGTTGGGGCCTCCTTAGAACGTAGGGGGCTACAACCTCAGAAACCTTTCTACTAGTACTGTGGGATCCTCTGATCCAACTGGACATGCTGGTACTACTGGTGGTATGGGTACAAAAGGGGTTACCTCGACTCCTGATGGTACTGGTGCTACTGGTACTACCTCCTCCACGACTGGTGGCATTGCAGCTGCTGGCTGTACTGGCGCCGGCTAATCTAACATGATATGTATATCTATAAGACCCTCCCAGATTCTTTCTATCATCCGCTATGTAGGATCCTCTTCAGACTTATCTCTACCACCTCCCCAATCCCTTCCATCTGCCATTTCTAATCCTGCACAAACATCATTCCAACGACACAACATACAATAAATCAATAATAAACCAGGGTCACTACCAGTAGTGGGCTAAAGTAGAGAAATGGCTATGCAACTTCTGATTCCTTTATATTCACACGGACCTTGCTCTGATACCAATTGTACCAACCTGTTAATCTAATAACGAGTCTGAAATGACTCCGCCTCCCGCGAACCGGCTGAAGCCTCGCAAGGGATACCATTCACATGTCCGTAAAAATATAAAGGAAACTGCTTAAATATAAATAAGATTGCCAATCTCACAAATATTTACATGAAATAAAAATAGCCAGTTCCTCAACCGTAACCAAACTAGTACAACAACAACCTGGGGCATAGCCGAGGTGTATAACAATAAGGAAAATTACACTGCTGGAGGTAATGCAGACCCTACAACGCTACGGTGCGGCTTAGAACTAGACGATGGGTGGGAAGTCTCTTGCTCTCCCTCACTTGAAAGGCGTAGGGGTGAGCCTCTCGAGTCACTGGTTCTGTAGGGAAACTCCCCTACAACTGAGCAACCAACACAAGTAGTAAAGCGGAAGGCTACACTAACAAATTATAGAACTAGCTAACAGGATGTAAAGATGTAAATATCACCTACCACATGTCGTTTAATAGAAAACAACATTAGTAAATAAACGACAAACCACAACCAGGTGTATGCACTAAAGTAGGAAAACGCCACACTCGGGCACGTAGACTAGCTCGCGACACCACAACTAACCCGGACAAACCACACCGGACTACCTCTAAGTCTTGCAGCCACAGACGTAAGGTCCAGCTGCCGCTCCACCAAACACAAGCCAAGAAGCTGTGGAGACCAACCAATACCACTCCTGCGGACCACACTGTCGTAGGCCCATGCCTGGCACCTTTAGGGACTCTGGCCAAAGCTCCCTAAAATGAGGCACTGAAAAACAAGACTACCTAGGGCCCAGTACGTCTACTGGTGTCCGTCACCCCCAACTACGAGCGCGCTACAAGCGACCAACACAAACTCTCTCTCATGTCGTTGTCGCTCTGCTGTCTTTCCCTCAGCTGGATATACTACTCTACACAAGAGTAAGGGTGTCCAGGAAGACGACAAGACCTCGTTGGTACCCAGTACCAAGACAAGCCCCGAGCACACACACGTGCCTGGCTCACACAAAACCTGAGGCTCCCAACTGAAGAGGTATCAACGGTAGTGTCGTACTACTCGCCATGCACACATAAACCACGTGCACACCGCACAAACTACGTGAAACCCCATGACAACCGTGTGAACATTACACAAACCACACACACAGCATGCTCCTCGAGTGCTACAAGTGCCAATGCACCGCTTACCAATGCTATGCATCATCAAACACGATAATCGGATAACATGCTCACGTTCACAAACACAACAGACCCTCGGCTGTGAACGCGACAGGGTCCCTTGTCGCCATCTGAATGTGACACCCCGATATGTCGCGTTCAAGAACATGAATGCGATGGGTCGGCCTATTGCGACCTGATCGCAATCGGAGGGTCCGTCGCCTTCACAGGCAGGAACCCTAATCTGGGGACCCCCGCCAGATCTCCCCTTTAGACCCTACTAACTAGTCTTTTCATCCATTTTTCATACTTTAATGTATGTCCTAGCATGGTATCTACTATTTTTACAGTCAATAACACATTAAACATGACACACACACTGTCCATTGTGATAAAACAGGTGGAATCTCCCTACCTCCGTGAAGAACGTGAAGAACGAGATGTACACGTCGTTTCCCCTGCTCCACGCGACGACCTCTCGGCGAAAACATGCCAAGGACTCCCTTAGAACACAAAATCGCCACAAAACCATGCAACAACACCTCTCCTGACCGAGCAGAGCTTGCAAAAGCTCTGTCTGGCCAAAACCCTCTTAAAAAGAAGCTCGTTGGGAACGCGATGTAGCACACTGTCGCGATCTGAACGCAACAGTTGTGGCCATCGCCTTCCCACTCTTGAGGTCAGGATGCCCCGCCACGCGTGCGACACACAATGTTCATGCAGTCGTCGACCCAAATAGCAGTTCCATGAACGCAACCTCGAGGGCGGTTGCATTCAGAATGCGACACCCCTCACTGTCGCAATCACATTCAGTGAACAGGTAGGCGCTTTGGGCCCAACCTTCCAGCCCACAATGCCCCGGAAACCTGCGTAAACACCTTCTAAGCACATCATTGGCCACACACTGGCCACCACAAGTACAACGACACGATCCGAACGACCAATACGATACAGTATCTGAGCTAGGCTCTCCAATTTTTAGTTTAACAACCAGGAGAGATCTATGTGGAATGGATTCCAGAGGATATATTGCAAAAGGACATTCTGTAAATAGACCCCCCTATTTTGATGGAACTAACTATGCTTATTGAAAAACTTGTATGCAGGTGTTTTTGTGAGCGCAGGATCATCAAATCTGGGGGTAGTTAGTAATGGACCCTATGAGCTATCGGAAGATGAGGAAAAGTGGACTCAAGAAGTCAAATGAAAATTGGAGTGCTATGAACATCATGCAGTGTTCACTTTATCCCATAGAAATTTTGAGGGTCTCATCATGTGCAAGTGCAAAGGAAATATGAATCGCATAATGGTTATTTATGAAGGTACGTCTGAAGTGAAAGAAACAAAAGTCAACATGCTAGTTTCTGAATATGAAGCATGAAACCATTTCAGAGATGTATGGTAGATTGACCTTGTTGACCTATGGCTTAAAGATCTAGGAAAGACCTATATAGAACATGAACTCATTAGAAATATTCTTAGATCTTTAACCCCTGTATGGCACACAAAATCCACTGTAGTGGAAGAATCAAGAAATTTATCAACTACATTTGTTGATGAACTAATTGGCTCCTTGATGACTTATGAGATGGGTTTAAAGAGAACAGAAGAAGATGCCAAGAAAAAGAATCCACTTTCTCTCAAGGCAGGTCCAAGCATCAAGGAAGCTACTGATGAAAGTGAGTAATCCACTTCCGAAAATGACTCATGTGAGTTTGTCCTTATCACAAGAAAATTCAAAAAAATTTGAGAAAAGAAGTTAAGAGGATTTCTGAAAAAGAAATCACAGGTGAACAATTTTCAAAGCCTAAATAGTACGTAAATAAGAGATCTGACATGGGGTATGTTTTAATTATAGGAAACAAGGGCATGTGAAATCATAATGTCTTGAGCCCTTGAAGAAGACTCAACCCAAATGGACAAAAAATACGCAAAAGGCTATGGTTGAAACTTGGAGTGAAGAGGAGATGATGATGGAGAAGAGAGTTAGAAGCTGATGAATCACATACCAAAATTTTTCTGATGGCTATAGGAGGAATTAGGAGATGAACAAGAGGTATTGTCTCATTCAAAGATTTTTCATTCAGTGATTGGGAACACGTTTATTTTGAATTCCTCGATCAATATGATGAAGTTAAATAGGAAAAAAAGTGTTCAAAAGAAAAATGAATCATATGTTCATGATACCTCAATGGAGGAGAAGAAAAAGAGTTTGTTGAAGAAATCACTGTGTCAAAAGAAAATGTTTGTGAACTGAAAGTCAAGGAGATTGAAAATGTCAATGAAATGAAACTGATTGATGAAAAATATGATATCATCAAAAGTGTGAATACTGAAATCTTCAGAAAGAAGTAACCAGAAGATAAGAAGCTCTGGAAAGATTAATGAGTGGTAAAAACAACGTAGAAGCCTTGCTAGGAACAAAAGTGAACTTCAACAAAGAAGGGTTGGGCTTCAATCCCTCAATAAGAAAGAAATAGGTTTGAAAACAATACCATTTATTTCTTCAACAAATTCAGAAACCTCCTCATCCAGAAATCAACTTAAGGGAGGAAAACCAAAGAAATGAGAAAAGTGAAAATGTTAAAATTTTGAAAATTGGAAAATTCAATAAAAAATGGTAAGGCAAGTGTTGGATTCAATCAACAAACATATCTCAATGGAACAAATCTTGGTAATCACATGACTGGGTAGGTCGACACTATTCCTATGGCAAGTCGACACCTTCAAACACCAGACCACAGAATTGTCGAGGTGGACTCGAGCAGGTCGACACTATCCCTACAGAGTGTCGACGCACACTCTCGCAACTTTGCTATATCTGGTCATTCAGAATATCCCAAGAGGTCTAGTTATCAGAATTATTCTTGGTTTCCTCAAAAGAACAATGGAGGCAAATTTGAAGACAATTCTATGAATTGAAAAGAAACAGTGATTAAAAAATTTCTAGAATTAATAGAAATAATCAAATACAACATGAAACCAAAATACCGTCAAACCAACAGTAGAAAGGCAAGCAGGATTCCAAAAAGTCTGCTTTCATATGTTCTTGAATTAGGTTGATTTGAAGGGACACAAATGTACTTGGGCTCCAAAGATCTTTCTTTGAATATGTTGCAGGTATGTCTTACAGCCAAGAACAACAAATAGTATCATGACAGTGGCGGTTCAAGACATATGACAGAGGACAAAGATAACTTTTGCTTATTATCTGAAAAGAAAGCTGGACATGTGACTTTTGGAGGAAACAACAAAGGTAAAATTGTTGGTTCAAATAAAGTGGGTAAAGGTCCTTCAAATTCATTGATGATGTACTTCTGGTGGAAGGATTGGAATACAATCTTCTAAGCATAAGTCAACTTTGTGACAAGGGTCACAAGGTAATTTTTTATTCCATGGTTGTAGAATTTTTAGCCAAATTCAAACTATGTAAAATTTTTCGGTAAAAGAATCAATAATTTTACATAGTTGATTTGATGACCCTGAAAACAACAATCTTTATCTTGCTGCCAATAAAAATGATCTTATACGTTTGTAGCATCATAGACTAGGACATGCTAGCTACATTATGTACATAAAGTAGTTAAATTCAACATGGTATAAGGCTTGTCTAATATTTCCTTCAAGCAAAATTTCAAATCTGTGAAGCATGTACTCAAGGTAAGCAAACAAGAAAATCTTTCAATGGTAGATATGAAAGTCAATCCTCTAAACCTTTTGAACTTTCACATAGATTTGTTTGGACCCACAAGGACAAACATTCTAAAGGGAAAAGGTTTGGATATGTACTTGTTGATGACTTTTCAGATTTACTTAGATATTCTTTCTTGCTCACAAAAGTGATGCCTTCATGGAATTTCAAGACTTCTATAGGAAAATCCTTCAGGAAGGAAAGTTCAAAGTAATTTCAATCATGTCTGACCATGGTGGTGAATTGAAAATACAAATTTTGAAAATCTTTTCAAGGAATAAGGAATATCTCACAAATTTTCATCACCCAAAACCTGAACAAAATGGAGTGGTAGAAAGGTGAAATCGGACACTAGTTGAAATGGCAAGAACAATGCTGGTTGAAAATGGGTTGCCTAGAAAATTATGGGCAAAAGCAGTAAACACTTCTTACTGCATCATAAATCATGCATGGTAAGGCCTCTATGCAAAAAGACTCCTTATGAACTTCTGAATGGTAAGAAACCTTCCATTGCTCATTTCAAAGTGTTTGGTGCAGAGTGCTTTATTCTGAACAACAACAAAAGTTATTTGGATAAATTTCAACCCAAGTGTGAGTTGGGTATTTATCTTGGCTACTCCATTCATTCTAGAGCATATAGGAGTTTTTATGTTAAAGATTAAAATGTTGATGAATCCCTCATATAACATTTGATGAACTTCATGATGGTGTGTGCAGGGAAAAGGATGATGGAGAATTCCTTGAAAAGGGTGATTCAAACAACAAGCAAGGAAAGGAGTCTGCCACAAGTGAAAACTCAGGTGATGAAGATAGGAGAGATATGAACTGCCAATGAAAACATAAATCAACTGAATATCAGAATGCTAGGGATCACCCTCAAGACAGTATCATTGGTAACCTACTTGATACACCAGAACAAAATCTAATTTCAAAATTATTATGAATTAGATCAAATGGCTCTTGTTTCACAAATTGAACATAAAAATGTTGAAGATGCACTAAAAGATGTTTTTTGGATAAATGCATGCAAGAAGAGCTGATCAATTTGAAAGAAATAAGTTTGGCATTGGTTCCAAGACCTTCTTCAAAAAGTGTCATTGAAACAAATGGGTTTTCAGAAATAAAACAAGTGAAGAAGGCAAGATAATAAGAAATAAGCGCATGCTAGTAGCAAAAGGTTGTAATCAAGAATTAGAATTGATTTCAATGAATCTTTTGCTCCTGTACCTAGGCTTGAAGCAATCAGAATTTTGCTCTCATTTGCATGTGCTCACTGTATTAAATTATAGCAAATGGATGTTAAGAGTGCCTTCTTAAATGGCTTAATAAAAGAGGAAGTTTTTGTTGAACAATCTCTTTGATTTGAATGCACTGATTTTCCTAACCATGGTTTAAGCTTGACAATGCTCTCTATGGATTAAGCAAGCTCCCAGGGCTTGGTATGACAGATTGTGCTCATTCCTTGCAAGTAAAGGGTATTCAAAGGTAAAGTAGGTCAAACCCTTTTTACTAAAGTGCAAAAAAATGATATTTTGGTTGTCCAAATTATGTTGATGACATTATATTTAGATTAACAAAATCTTCTTTATGTAAGGAATTTTCTGATTTGATGACAAGTGAATTTGAAATGAGCGTAGAACTGAAAAATTTCCTTCGATTGCAGGTTTTTAGACTAAGGAAGGAACTTTCATCAATCAGTCAAAGTACATACAATATTTGCTAAGGAAGTATAAAATGGAAAATACTAAAGCCATGGCAACACCAATGAGCACAACATTGCGTTTGGAAGCTGATTTGAAAGGTAACTGGTAGATCCAAAGACTTACATAGTATGATTGGCTCTGCTTTATCTGACAGCATCTAGACATGATATACAGTTCTCTGTGTGTATGTGTGCTAGATTTCATGCTAGTCCTAGAGAATCCCCACTTAGTGCTGCAAAAATAATTTTTCAGATATCTAACAGGAATGATGAATTGGGATTGTGGTATCCACTATAGTAGTGGTTAACTTGATATCTTATTCAGATGCGGATTATGCTGGTTGCAAATTAGATAGAAAGAGTACTAGTGGTCATTGCCAATTTTTGGGACGGTGCTTAGTCTCTTGAGCTTCCAAGAAACAACACTCGGTTGCTCTCTCTACTGCAGAGGCAGAATATGTAGCTGCAAAAAGTTGTGGCACTCAAGTGTTATGGATTAAACACCATCTCCAAGACTACTAAGTAGATCTTGGATGTGTCCCAATAATGTGTGATAACACTAGTGTAATAAATTTGGCTAACAATCCAATCCAACACTCTAGGACTAAGTACATAGAAATCAAGATTCATTTCTAAGAGATGAAGTCAGCAACATTCATTTGAATTGCATTTCATTGAAACAACTAAGCAAATTGCATATATTTTTACAAAACCTTTGTGTAATCAAATTTTTCATTTCTAAGAAGAGAACTTGGTTTGCTTGCTTGATCCATGACTGATTGCTTGATAAATTGCTTGGAAATGCTTACTGAGTGATTGTTTGTCATATGATTGATATTGCTTGTTGGTTGAACACTTTACTTCAATATCTGGTGCACTTTGTGAGGGGGAGGTTGTTCAAGAATTTAGTGTTTGGAAAGATAAGGTTCAGTGATTCAATATGGTTGGAAAAGTTGAAAGTGTTGGATAACACAGTGATTGCAATGTGAGAAGAATAATCTTCAGAATGTCTGAGATAAGGTTTGAATAAGGTCGACTCTAATGGCAGGTGAGTCGACACTATCTTCATTGATCCTGAATTCTTTTCATTTTCTGTTCCAATTTTTGTTCACTCTCTTCCTTCTCACAAAGGTCTATTTTCTCAAGGGGAGTAATTCAATTATGATATTTGTATTTTGGGCAATTTCTCAGGGGGAGTTAAAATTCTTATACTCTAAACTCCATTATCGCTGAGAGTAAAGAAATGGTTTGTTAATTATAAACTTCTAATTTTAACTTTGAAATTCACTGAAAACATCAAAGAGGTTAAATAACAGTTGCTGAAAACATTGTATCAAGTGATTATTGCATCTTATCCATTTATGAAATTCTCATGTATTTTGGTCTCTCTAGCTAGATTCTAAAAATCATCTGAGCTATATTGATTTAAATTTTCCTTGAGAGATAAAAGATGTTCAAGAACCTTCATATAAAATCCATAATGTTTGCAGAACAATAACTAGGCTGTGAGAAACTGCAAATCCTGATAAAATCAGCTGATAAAATTGTATGTCATGATGAGCTAGTTATTCTGTTTAGGGTTGATAAAATTATTTTTGTGCTTACTGAGTAACTGGGGATTCTTGTGTCTAACCAATATGTATCCTCACATGAAATGTTGCACACAACCCTTGAGAACATGATTACCTCACTTAAGTAATCAAGAGCTCTGGTGTGTAAAAAGCATGAGTGATTGCATGAAAAAGAAAGGGTAAATCTGATTGTTCATATTTTTATAAAAATGCAAATTGTCAGTCAATTGAATTTCAAAAATCTGGAAAATCACAAGATAGTTTTTTTATCTCAAGACATCTTGGTTTTTTTATATCTTTCCACGGTCACCTTCTTACTGTGTTGAGTAAGAATTAAAAAGACTGTAATTTCACCTGAAAGATTTTTTCGCCTGTTATTTCTGCTTCTCAATTTTTTCAGTGTCTTATAATTGGACAAACTAAAGTTTATAACTTTCAAACCATTAATTTCACTAAGAGGAGTATAAAGTGAGGAAAGAGCATAACTCTTTTAACTTTCTCAAAGTTACCAAAATATACATTTAATCATGGTACATTGCTCTTTTCCTAATTCTATCTGAACAGTTCACTGAATCCTTCGTGATAGAGTTGACACATGTCTGGTTAGAGTCGACTCATCTTGTTCATTACTTTCACTGGAACATGTTATCTCTCACTGTTCTACATGCTCTCTGTATCATCTAGGGCAAGTCGACGCTTGACGTGGCTCTTCCCCCAAACAGTCTCAACTCAAGTGCCCATTCATATACATTTGAATCTAATTGCATTTCCTCTTCCTTCACAAACTCTAATTCCGTGACTGCAAACCTTTTCCTCCATTTCTTGATTTATCTTCATTGCACCCAAGATGGCAGCTCGTCGGGGAGGCAAGCAGAAGGATGTTGAACCTGATACTTCAGAACGATGCACCAAAGCCAGAAATGATCAAGGGAAGAGTTTAGAATCTCAGGAGAAGAAGCCTTATGTTCCCTCTTTCTCTAGCCGACGTTCTCACATCCACGATCGGCCAAGGAGAATACTTTCTCCAAACAGAAAAAGAAGATTGAGTATGTAGATTTGAGTAGTTTTGATGAAGATGACAGTGTGCAAGCATCCCACGCCATGCACTCTAAAGATTCAAGAGAAGAAAACCCTAATATTCAAGGTTCAGTTCAGTCCTCTGATGATCAGAGATCGCACGATCAAGTCAGTTCACATTCGATGGGGTGTAGAGACAGTAATCAAGATGGTACAGATGATCAGCAGACGAAACTTTTCAAGACGTTAGGGTAGAACATGAAGAGATGCCTGAGAAAGCAGCAAGCACTGATTTGAAATCACAAGTATGGGTCAACGCTCAGAGTCGAAAATTGGGGGAGCAGAGTCTGATAATGAGAGCAGTCAGGCTCGGGATGCAGTTCCTCTTACTGTTGAGAATAAACAAATTCTGCATCCAAGAACTGTGGATGTTCTTGATGAATGTATGAATTCTGTCTTTCCAGAATTATTAGAAATGATTAATTTCAAGGTGGACACGCTTTTTTAGTGAACACAGAATTTTCTATTCTATTTTAGTTCAGGAATTTTACAAGAACTTGGTGAGCAAAAAAATTTCTCTAGAATACAGTCAGAGGGATACCCATTATACTCACCATAGACTTTGTGAGTGAAACTTTAAATATCCCAAATGAAGGTTACAATCCTCATGAGTATACCTTTCTATCTTCATGAAGCATATACCCTCATGACAGGACTAGAGCATGACAGAGAAAAAACATTGTCCAGACTAGGTTATCGAGTTTAAATGCATAAAAATTCCCTTAACTGAATAGAGTGCTACACCACATTTGCACTACTATTCTGACCCCTCAAGGAGCAGGGAGGCATAGAGTCACAAGCCTTCAGAGGTTCCTTCGTATTGTTTGATAACTGGAAAGAAGGCAAATCTGGCAATTATTTTCTGTCAACTTCTTCATGAATCCACAAGACCAGAATTGAGAAGAACTTTGCCTTATGCTGCTCATCTGTCTAGTATTTTTCATAAGGAAAATATTCCACTTGACAACACAAAAACCAGAACAATCCCAAAGTACAACATCTATTGTTTGGCTCATATTGTAAAATCATGAAGCGCAAACGGGAAAGAATCTAGATAGTGAGAGGACTAGCGTCCTCTCAAGGTCATGAGAATGATGACATTGTTGTGGAACAACCACAACAAGACCAAAATGAGCAGGGGAATGTATTGCAGCTCAAGGGTTCAGAGGCTGAGGATAATCCTTACCTAGTAGCCTTTCTCTCCAATCCTAGATTTGTGATCTGGGTGTGGAGTTCGATGATTGTTTGGGTCCAGTCTATAGAGTATTTCCTGTTCATCTAACCTTCTTAAGAGATTTGGATTTGAGGTATTAGAGATTACCTAGGTAGTATGACTTTCCTCCTTCCAATCCTTGTTGATCGATCGTGTGGATCTCTAAATTACTCTCCGCTCCTCACACTTATCAAGACCTTCAACTCTCATATGCTCCACCTTCAACTTCAACAGCTGAAGGTTGTATTCCTAATAGCTATTACGGTTACTTCAAGATAAGTCTGCTTCTTTACATGATTCAGTTGGCCAGCTTAATGCCAAGTTTGAGAATAGTCCCTTAGATTTGAAAGTCGATTAGAAGAAATAGAAAGGCAGCTCAGTGACAATATAGACCTGCAGGAACAATTAGCATGATTTGTGGCCTTTAGATCCAATAAGATCAATTGAGAAAATTGGAGAAATATTCAACCATGCAGCTTTTAATCAAGCACAAATTTTTAACCAATTACAGTCAGTTGAAGATTTGCAAACTTTACAACTAGATAATCTTCCAGCTCTAAAAACTTCTTACACTCAAATGACGGGAAATTTGAATACTCTGAGAGAAGTATCATGCAGACATGTCTCATCATATCACAATCCATGATACATGACGTTGACCAAGTTAGAAGCTCCATGGAGATTCAGAATCAGTTGAGAGCAATCATGCCACTTCTTCACTGTTGCACCACCGATGCCACATGGAATAGATCAGGTCTAGTTGTTGTCTCTGCCAAGCTAGAAGAATGCAAAGTTTTTGAACGCAAGATGGATGCGATTTAATTAAATCTATCTTTGAGACAATTATGATGATTTGGAAGCAGGCTGGCTAGGATGAGTGGAGGCTCATATGCAGCTACCTTCACCACTCCTTCTCCTCAGCGATTCTTTTGCTTTGATTATGTGAAAGGGGGAGGACAATTCATAGACTTTTGACTTTGATTCTTTGATGTATTGTTATTCCGAAGATGGTTTCTATTTGCAACACTTTTCAGGCAATGTCAATTAATGAAATCAGATAGTGCTTGTGTGGAATTGTGTAGATTGCTTATGTTTGTGTGTGACTTGGTTACATGTGAATGGTTCATGTAATATACATTGAATTCAGTCACAGTCAAAACTTCTATGAATCATTGTTACCATCATCAAAAGGGGGAGATTGTTATGTCCTAGTTTTGATGATGTCATGAGTCAAGCAAAAATGTCATAAATATATAAGAAGTCTTCTAAAACAAGTTTTTATATGACAAGAAAAATTCATAAAAGTCAAATGATTTCATGTGTGTTGACATTGGTTGCTGCATAGGTTGACACACATGTCTTACTGAGTGAGTTACTGGAGATAAGTGAAGCACTTGAGTCGACACTACCCAAAAGATAGGTCAACACTCGAAAGATTTCTAGTAGGGCAGGAGTATAAAGTATCACATAAGGTTGACTCTAGTTGAAGAACAAGTCGACACTAGTTGGTCTTCTGGTTAGCGCTGAAGGAAAAGAATTGCATAAGGTCGACTCCATATGAGAATTAGGTCGACACTAGTTGAATTCCTATTAGCACTAAAAGGAATGAAATGTATGAGGTCGACCCCAGATGAAGATCAAGTCGACTCCACCAGTCTATGAGGTCGACTCCAGATGATGATCAGGTCGACTCCACCAGACTATGAGGTCGATAGAAGGAGATCAAGTCAACTCTACCATTCTATAAGGTTGACACTCATATGCTACAAGGTTAGCACTATAAGGTCGACTCATGAAGGCCCGGAGTAGACTCTACTAAAGCATCTACATTGGTCGAAGGGAAGTTCTGTGTTTGTCGACACTATGCTCAAGGTGGGTCGACTCTTTGACCCTCTTATTCTAGTGATGAAAAGAGTCTGCCCGTGCATTAGTACCAGGCACATGACCTGAGACCTAAGGATTGGGACTCCAAGCACACTTTACAAGGTTTTTGGAAAATACCATTTTGGCGGCAAAAGCATCTCCCAATAAATTGAATTCTGTTGGGGCCCACCAGGAAGATGAGATTCCGTTATACTGATCAAAAAGGGGCGTGAGTCCTCTTCTGAAAGAGCATACAGAAAAGTGCACAACGTCAAGAGCTAAAAAGTGCAGAAAGAGTAGAGAGCTTGAGTTTAGAATAAAAGAGGCTTCGGTGTAGTAACTCATCAAGAAGAAAGAATGCTAATCTCTTCTTCTACTCGTATGAAGACTGTTTCTGATCAACTGAAGCAGAGCATCGGAATGCAACCCAATTTACAGACAATTGATCTTTAGTTGCAGCAAGAAGAAGAGTCTGATGAGCTCAATCCTAAAGAAGATGCAATTGAGAGTTGAAGGAGAATTTGGTCAAGTCTCACCTCCAGTGAAACTGCACGCAGCAGAGTGTTTGCAAAATTTCTGCAATTCCTTCAGAAATTTCTTCATTTGATTTTTCATATTTCTTCTAAATTCCAAACTGTTTTTTTGTTGCTCCAGTTGAGAGTGATGACTGATCCTACACTTTGTGTGTGAGAATGAGAGATTGGTACAATCTGAAGCTATGAATTAGAAGTTGTGTGAGTGTTTTCACACTTTTTGAGTTGTTGAGTGAAACCTCACTTAGTTTAGTGAGGGGTGGATGTAGGTCTCCACACTGGAGTCGAACCACCATAAAAATTCTGCTTGCATTGTGTGGGTGTTGTGCATTGGCTCTTTTGCTTGTCTGGTTTGATATAAGTAGCTATTTCTTATCCTAAGATCTGTTTCAGGCTCTTAATTTTTAAGTGGTCAATATCTGTTCACCCCCCCCCCCTTCTACATATTCATGCCATACCCAACAACATTCACTGCCAAGGCTTCATATGCTTGGATCTGCAAATCAGCCACATGGGTCCCATAAATTTCTCACTCTTGGAGTATTTTGACGTGAGTTTCTCTCAAGTTTTTACTTCAAGCAATAGTCTCTCCAGACAGTAATACTGACAGGGAGCAACATCAAGTGTCGAAGAATTTTATGATCAGCCTCAGAATGTGTCTTATCGAATGGGGAAGATACCCTTGTCAAGGATTTAGACAGTTTTTTGGACTTTTTTTTGCTCAGCTTTTGGCTTGATGAGTTCTTCGTGGAAGAGTGAACTTAGTGACTCTTCGCCTTGAGGATGAGGAGCGTTGTCCGGCTCGTTACATGAAGTACACAAACTTTGGTCTCCTTCTTTCGATTGAGAGACTGCATTTGGAACCCCTCTTCTTCATCTGAAGGGTCGAAGATATAAGCGTCTGCCCATATTTCAACTTTGAGCAGAGGTTTTGCATCTTCGCCATGGAAGAGTATCACCTTGTCTTGGACTGTAGGACTAGACTCTTAGTGGTGATGGACTTCCCTTTTTTTAGTTTGCCATACCCTTTATTTGTAGAGCAGCACTGGTACGTCAACATAGATGGCATGTTCTCAGCTTCTACGATAGCACTCTCTGGCGAGATCTGTAATTCCTTAGGTGGAGGTATGAATACCATGTTGCAAGAGAAGGTGTTGAACATCTTCTCAAACTTTTCAACAGTGATTTCTTCCTCTTCATAGAATACATCTAATTCTTCTGGGAGGCAGAGCTCTACTTTGTCTTATGCTTGTTGTTGTATTTGTGAAGCCAATTCTTGAGCCAAGTTTTCTACTCCACTCCTCCCATAGATGTATTCATTAAGCGTAATCTTTCTGAAAGGTCCGAAAGGTACATATTCATCCAGCTCATCAATCACTTTTGGAGTTTCTAAAGAGGAGTTAATTCTTCAAAGACTTCAGCAACATGCTCAATTTGTTTCATCAATTTTCTATTCTCATTCTTTCTTTTATTCTTCTCTTTATTTTTCATTTGCAATGCTTCAGTTGAACTCATTGCTTTTTCCTTGGGAAGTGGTTTGGTGACACTCTTTTTACTAGAGTCACCACTTAACATGAACTTCTTGAACATTTTGGAGCCAGCTAACCTTCAAGGGCCTATAGTAACCCAGTCAGCCTCTGAGGCTTGCGTCTCAAAAGTTCCATTGATTACTTCTTCTACAATTTTAGGTGGCAATTGGTAGAACTCATCCACCACCCCTCTACTCGTTGTGAGGTTGGCTTTGCCGCGTCTTCCTTTCTTATTTGATTTTTGTCTTGCAAAATGTCAGGCTTGCTGTAAGTCCCAACCCACTCGGTCCCTTGTCCCCGTCCTCATGGTCGCGATAGACCCCTGGTCGTGACATTGTCGGGCCAGAGGAGCCAGTTGTGACATGCTTTTCGTCGCGGCACACCTAGCTGTCACGTTCTGGTAGCGACGGGGGTAGGCGTGCATTTTTCATTGGGGCATCTGGAGGCGATTCGACTCTAGTTCTGACCATTATGATCGCTCTCCTTTTGTCAGAATGGCCTTGTCGGGTGTTAGGTGCGTACGACATTGAAGGGACATGGCAGTCCGTCGCGTTAAGGTTTTCTCAGTCTTCGAGGTTTGACCGCTTTTGGTGTTCCAGCAGGGTAGGTAGTCGCAACATGGTCACGACCTGCAGGGCAGTCACAACAAGGTTATTGTCACGTCGACCCGACCCGTCACGTCTCTAGGGCCATCGGTTCAAAACTGAGACATGCGACCTTTCCCTCTTCTCTCCTTCCTTTCTTCCTTTTCTTCTTCTTCTTCTTCCTTCTTCCTTCTTCCTCCCCAAGCCCTCTAGTGTTCTCTGGCTTGTTCGTGGTGCTCGTGGTGGGGAGGAGACATCTCCGTAGTGTAGGCGATGTCCCTGTGGTGCTAGGAGTGAGGAGGAGGTGGCCACTCCAACATGAAGGCCCCACGGGTCGGCTCTACTCATTGAGGTAGGAACCCTTGTCTTCCTCTCATTCTATCATGCTCCCCTTCCCTTTTAGATCTATATTTCTCCATGGTATTATGGTTATGGGGTGTGCGAGATCCAGGGTCGTG
Source organism: Colocasia esculenta (assembly GCA_014218235.1). Classification (NCBI taxonomy): domain Eukaryota; kingdom Viridiplantae; phylum Streptophyta; class Magnoliopsida; order Alismatales; family Araceae; genus Colocasia; species Colocasia esculenta. The sequence goes on from JACBKR010000825.1 coordinate 23,120, forward strand.
GTTGGAGAGGTTTCCTTCGAGTGTAGATTTCGATGTAATGCTGCTTTGTGGGGTTTGAGGGTGGTTTGGTTGACCGCGACAGCTTTAGCTATCGCGGCGGGCATGGGCGCCGGACATGATCGCGACAACTAGAGGCATCGTGACAGGTCGTGGCCGGTCTTGCATTGCAACAGTGTGGCGATAGCCATAGGCGTCACGACAATATCAGATGCAGGTAAGTTCTTGCAGAGTTCCGTTTCTCGTGGAGTCTTCGTTTTTCTGGTTCTTTCTGTACCCGTGGCACCAGTGCTAGTTCCTATTACGGTCTTACACTAGCCGTTCTCCCGGTGCTCGGCACCTGAGGTCTTGTCACGTGAGAGGTTGTTACCATTTACCTAGGACCCCCATCCCCGGCACCAGTTGAGGGAGTGCTCCAGGAGACGGGCGTGCTTGAGTCGTAGACTTTTGCAGTGAAGGAGAAAACGGTGGTTAGGACAATAGTGTTTAGTCATTTGCAAAGCTCTCGTGGTTGGTCTGGACGCCGAGGCCATTTGGAATCTTCTCGGCACATGCCAGTCAGTCCTTCTTCTCATTGCCTAGCTCTTGTGGCCCCGGAACCACTTAGAGAGGCCAAGCGTGGGACCGTAGTCCCGCCAGACTATGAAGTTACTGTTGTGGTTACAATGTGCTCCTACCCCCACTCTGACGAGACCTGGAGGTTTGGACCTAGGTCGAGGGTAAGACATCAGTGGACGCTCTTGACCGGTTTGACTAGTGGTAGCAGTTTCTGTAGCTAGTGTCATTGTCTAGTCGGGTTCCGCTACCTGTGTTTACAGCCGTGTGGTGGTCATGACATCAGATCAATATGGAGTTCTGACCGCGGTTCTCTTTCCGTACCGTTGCTAGTTAGTCAGCTTTGCTTCCGCACTTTCTTGTGTAGTTGAGAACAAATATAACTACTGTCATTTACTTTGATTTTATATATTCTTTCCCACCTGTTAATGCCAGTAGGAGATTGGTAGTCCCTACTGAGGTTGTTGTGAAGCTCATCCCCTCTTTTTCCAAGTGAGACTTCTCAGCAGCAGTAGGGCAACGTCGGGTGGGGGGCATGGCAGTATTGTCGTCTCGGTAGCTAGCAGTGATTTCCCCCATAAGTTGTACTTCACCCTCGGGGTATGCCCCTAAGGGCTATTCTTCATTCTTTACTTGTACTCATTGTGCATTGGGACTATACCTAGAGCAATACGTTGTAGTCTCGCTCTCCTTCTGCTTCCGTGTGTGTGCTCCCAGTTCATTAGATGATGTTTATTCCTTTACATATTCTAGAGACTTTTGTATACACCTTTCGGGTCCTCGGACCATGGGCGGCGATCGTGAAAATCGGGTCCTCGGCTTGGGCTGAGGGTCGGGTTCTTGGCGTCGTTACAGTTGGTATCAGAGCGAGAGTCTGACAGGACTTGTAGTGAATTTAAACTGCAACAGTAAGTCCCAACAGTAGTACAAGTTACACTGCTAGCCGCTCGAGTTAGTGTCATTAACCTTGCTGGTTGTGTGTCGTGCTGGATATGGCTCTGCGTATGCGTTGGAAGACCAAGGAGCTGATGGAGCAGCAGGGTGATCAGATATGCCAGTGCCAGGTCAGGTTCAGGCAGATGAGTCAGCAGAGGAGTGTGTTGCACAGCGTCAGGAGACAGTGGCGGCAGCAGCAGGCGGTGAGCAGCAGCAGCAGTGGTACCAGCCCCCGCCACATCAGTATGCATATTGGTTCTCCATGGCTGAGCAGTTCTTCAAGACCATGTTTCAGGGGACATGTAAGGTAGGGCAGACGGCAGCAGGAGGTCAGCCGCCAATACCTCCCCCAGTAGTACAATAGCAGCAGGCAGATCCGCAGGTAGAGTAGCTAGTAGTTCAGCAGGCATCGGGTACTGGAAGTACCCGGGTCTGTAGGAGGAGGATAGCTGTGGGTGAAGACAAGACTACCGTCTTGGAGAGGTTCTTGCGTCTCCGACCACCGACAATCCTCTGCGACTATGACCCAGATAGAGCTGGGAGTTGGACGCACGAGTTGGAGCGTACGTTCAAGACCATGGAGTGCACCGAGGAGGATCAGGTGAGATTGCAGTGTATCACTTAAGGCCAACCCATGAGTGGCGGAGAGTTCAAAAGCGACACACTTCCCAGGGCAGCGATTGGATCAGGTTTCTTGGCAGCAGTTCATGGAGGTCTTCCATGTCGAGTATTTCCTGATTATGGATGACGTGAGAGACGGGATCAGTTTCATGAGTTGGCTCAGGGTAATCTGACAGTGCTCAGTATCATCAAAGGTTCGTCAGGTTATTAAGCATTTCCTCATGTTGCCAGTAGTGAGCAGGCTTGTGCAGAGAGTTTATTGCAGGTTTGAGGCCAGATTTGAGATGGGGTGTGACATGTGAGCCACTTGGGAGTGGTAGTGGCTAAGGCCACGCCTTAGAGAGAGAGACCTAGCAGCCCCAGCAGCAACAGCAGCAGTAGGAAGGAGCTTCCTTTAGGACCACACCGTACCAGCATCCTGCAGTAATCATGGTAGTGTGACTTCTTCTTCTTTGGCTCGGGCAGTTCGAACAGTTCAATTTGCAAACGAAGTTCAGGTAGATGTCCACTCGCAGGGTGGACGAGGCCGGCTGTAACGACCCTCTTCATACCGGTACGATTATACCAATCCCCATCGGTATAAGGGCGTCGTCACAGTGGGACATATACCCAACACTAGTCGATAGGTTGATATGTACCTGGATAGCAATAGAGTCAGCGGAAAAAATAATCAACTCAACTCTTACCCATCACTAACACACATACCACAATCTAAACAGCGAAATTGAAAGACAATGTCCACCTTAATACAAGATAAAAAAGAACTACATTGTCCAAATATTGTCCATACAATAATCCTTTTCGTGCTAGAAAAAAAGTACAACTGTAATAGCTCCACAAAATAGTCTTCTAATGACGATCCTCACCAAGCTTCCGTCTCGAAAAAGATACCTGTCAACCTGTACGCCGAAGCAAGAGTGAGTCCAAACTCAGCAAGCAACCAAAGTCCTAAACTTAAACATGTCACACTCACAATATGGCATTAACATAAGAGATGCACACTATCATCAATCACGAAGGTACTCATGGTCCTTACTCTCAACTAGCAAGACATATTTTCTTCACAGGAGCATGCTTTAGTCTACCATAATTCTATTCTAAATCATGAGCATTACATCATACACATGCACTTATTTATGCACTTAACATGTAGCATTATTCGTCCACACATTCTTTTAATCCATAGATATTTCTACTACTAGAGCATACAATTGAGCGTAAAGAAAAGAACTAGCTAGCACGATGACTACTTTCTTTTCACATGACCTTTTTGTATTTATTTTATACATTTACTTGCTGTTTTAACATAATAAAATCCCATGCACATAGTTCACATTTGTAGCATGACTTGAAGGTTAAAACATGGTGAAACCATTTAGCAATCCATGAGCACTTAAGTATGAAACTTTTATACTAATTGAGCCTTCAACTAGCATGGAATCAAATATTTTTCATGCATTTGCCATATTCATAATCAACCTTTTGCAAACGTGAAAATCCTATTACATGCTCACTACCATTTCATTCACGTGAGAGTTATCTATATATATACAATTCAATCACGACATGATAGCAATTAACGTGAGATTCTCATATGTTAAAGAGAAGTTCCTAATATGGATTCTACTCATTCTTACACATGTGAAACATCGTTTTGCATACATTTAGGTTGCTGTTTGGATATGCATTTAACACTTTCATGACATATATCATAAGTTCACAATCTAACACATTTATCCCACATGATTGCACACTTACTCATTCACATTATTCACTTTTCACATTTGACATGTACACATGTTCACACTTACACAATTACACGTTTCCACATCATTTACTCTACCACTTTCATTGATCATGTATCACATCGATTGCACTTAACCACGTGCCATGTTCACATATTTCACACTTTTTCATTTTTCATTGCTTAACAATTTGCCATGACACATAGTCCTAACCACCAGTAGAGGACACTAACAATATCTCATAGCTCATGCTCATTCCTTAGCACAGCTCTCAACACAACTCATAACACAACTCATAAAACCAACGCATGACACAACTCATACACATACTCACCACCTAGGCAATACAGCGGTGAATCTTGGTAACTGCGCAGACCGGGAGAAGCCATCTCCACCATATCCAGTGGTACTTGTCCACCTCCGGTTTTCCCAATGCCTTTGGACAAACTTATATCACATGGAGCCTTCTATAGGGACTTTTCTATATACGGCTCCCGATGCCTCTAGGGTAGTAGTGTCACATAGGCACAACTTTTACACTTTACTCATGCCGAGTTTTAACATGTATTTTACACATAACACTCACATCTCCCTCATTTTATCATGCACAATGTGACTCTGTTTTTCTCCTAACCATGCTACTACAGATGACCATAATTAACATTCCAGAAGTTTCATTAATCAGGTTAGGTTTAAGCAATAACTAACCACATTACGATAACATACGTAGATTATTACATTTCACATGAAAAACATAACTCTTTATATACTGGTCCAAATGACCTGAAATTTTAACCACATGCTACTTTGGGTTCAAGATCATACCCTCAATTGTTTAGATTTTCTGAGCTAAATAGAATTTACAGAAAATCAAACATCTATTTACATGCTATTTGAAATACCTATTAGCATGGAAACCTAGCATAAGCATTTGATTTAACATGCCTCAGCCCTGACCTGACATGCCTGTATTTACACGACATTCTACCCATATTTATTGCACAAAGCACGATTTACTAGAGAATTTAATAGTCCTACACATATTCTTTATTTTCCAAACATAACTCTAACAAATCATATAAACATGGGAAAAATCATAGAATTGCGGGGGATGACTGATGCATGCATACATGGCTCACAACATTTAGCACTTTCCGACCCTCTCTAAATCATCCAAACAGTGAATCAAGAAGTTATTATCTTAACATACATGCATTTTCACAAAATAATTAAATTGCATTACTCATACCATGCTCAATAACCCATCCACACACCACAATAGATATCTTACATAACGTATAGGTTTTACAGTATATCCTCATCGTGAGAAACCTATCAAAAATAGTCATTTAGAGGAGAGAAAACAGTTAACGGTTCTGTCCTGACGAACTCAGCGTCAATGTCTAGCCGTTTACAGGGGTTGACGGCATTATCGCATGCTGTTACAGATGCACTTGACGGCAAGGTCTCCTGCCGTCAAGTTCCTGTCTGTGTAAGAACACAAACCGAGCTTGGAAAAAGATTCAGAATAGGGGCTCCAGGACACGAATTAAAATCCACAAAAATTCCTGAGACTTAGGGGACATTTTAGGCTCAAGACCTGGGTTTACTTGCCTGAAGAAAAACCTCTAACGGATCAAAATAGCCGATGAAGCTCTCCTTGGCTCCTGCCAAGAAGCCTCCAGAAATCCTTTGCTCCGGGTTCCAGGGGGTTGCAAGCCGCAGTCCAACGCCGGAGAAGCCTTCTCCTATGCTTGGACTTCCTCCTTGTCAAAGAAGATCGCCGGATCCAAGCCTCAGAACGCCGGATCTGAGCTCTCAAGGTCAGTCCTTCATCTCTCCTCTCAGCTAGGTTTCCTTTTAGAAAATGAGCCAAGAGAGCTCTCTAGGATAGCAAAGAGAGGTGTTTTAAAGAATAAGGGGGCAAGAGGGGCTCGTGCAGGGGCTGAAGGCAAGAGAGATGTTGGGAAGACATCTCCCCAATCAGAGGCCTAGCCCAATGAGTGTTCTCTGCGCTCTGCAGAGCACAGAAAATTAGGGATATTGACGTCCACATCCCTGGACGGCTACATAGGGTTGGCGTCCGTCGATATGGACGCTGACATAACATGGGCGTCCGTGTATGTTGACGCCAAGACACTCTTCTACCAGAACATAAAATCATGTAGAACCATGCTTAACCCACTCATACATGCACATGAAATCTATGTAGTATAGTGTATACACCACTACACCATGTAATATCCAATAATTACTACTTATCCTACGCATACATACATAGGTACATTTAAGATAACAGCACGCACATGATATCTTCATACGCATACAAAGTATAAGGTATAATATGTATATTACTACCCGGGCAATCAATAGCATTTATACCTAGGCATACCCAAGCATATGAATACACTAAGATGAGATGTACGTAGATATCTACCTATGCATACACACTTGATTTGGCATATATATAGTTTACACATACGGGTGTAGCACACTTGTGTACATTATGCTTGAAATAGATGGATACAACATGCGAACCGATAATTAGATTAACTTGCGCAACTTTACCTAACATTGCTTAGTAATTATGCATAATTTAGCCATTGACTATCCTCACTAATTATCCTAAAATACATGCATGTATTCATGAGGAGTATAGAATCCCAATATAACTACTAAATACACCTACCATGCTTGAACTCTTTATGTACATGCAATGCACGAACTACAATGTACGCATTAACTAAACCATGCAATGAACCATGTTTACAATTAAACATACACATGCATATATAAGTACACCAAGTGTTATGCATGTAGAATTAGGTATACAATTGTCACACGCATAAGATAACATACATACGTACATACACATATGTACTTCATATGCTCTCATACAAATTCTATGAAATAGGTAGTATAGGATATTCTTCAATATTAGAAAATACTTACATAATATTACTCAAATATTCTGAGTCTAGATTATTGGAAAAGAAAAGAGAATATTCATATTACTTCTTAATTTAGCTAATTGCTCACTTTTACGCGAATAGACGTATACATATTTTATATATATATATATATACGTATATGCTCAGGATAGTATAAAACTTATAGTAGGCACAATGAACTACGCATGCTATGCACACAAAACGAACACCCACACACCATTCATATACATACATATATATAAAGAGAATAAAATTCGTGGTCTAACACCGGCAGCAGAATTGCCAGTTGAGGTTTGCAAAGTAGTCGGTCCAGCAGGGAGCCGAGCAGGGTAGGCCAGATGTGATCTATTACACTTGTGGTTTACCAGGCCACTTCAGGAGGGATTGCCCGATGGGGCAAGTCCAGCAGCCGCAGCAGTCAGTGTAGTACACTAAGCAGTTGCCGCAGTACCAGTACCCTCCACAGTAGCAAGCACCCATCAGCAGTAGCAAGGGTAGTACCATCTGCAACTTTAGCAGTTTCAGCCATACCATAGTAGCAGCAGTTTCCGTAGCACCAGTAGCCGCTGCAGCGTGGGCGTGGTCGTGGTCGTGTGATGGCTCTTACCAGGGAGGAGGCCGAGGCGTCAAACCTGGTCGTAGCCACTTTGTGTATCCTTGGTAGAGCTGCTCGTGTTCTGGTTGATCTTGATGCTTCTCTTTGTTTTTCTTCTGAGGAGTTTTACGAGTCGATCATTCGTCACACCCCTGAGAGGCAATGCGATGTGATGGTTGATCTTCTATCCGGTGATTACATGTGTTCTTTCGGTTACCTTGAGGGTGTCACAGTTGACGTCGAGGGACACCAGTTGCCAGCCAGTTGTACGCATTGCAACTTCGTGACTTTGACGTCATCTTTGACATGGACTGGTTGGAGACTCACTCAGCTGTGGTGGATTGTCAGCCGAAGACGGTGCAGTTTGATATACCCGGAACCCCCGTTCATTCCTTCTGAGGTATCCAGTCTACCCATCGGCCTTTTATTTCTTTCTGTAGAGCTCGTCGTTTGTTCCGCGATGGTTGTATATATATCTTGCTTTTGTTTGTTCTTTGGAGCCTAGCGGGCCTACAGTCTTTGATGTACCTGTTGTTTTATTTAGTTTCTGATGTCTTTTCGGAGGATCTACCATGGTTACCGCCTTAGCAGGAGGTAGAGCTATCCATTGAGCTTTTGCCTGGTACGATGCCTATGTCTAAGGCACCATACCGGATGGCTCCGGCTGAGTTGCGCAAGCTGAAGCACCAGTTGTTTGAGTTGCTTGACATGGGTTTCATCCGTTTGAGCCATTCGCCGTGGGGAGCACCAGTGTTTTTTGTGAGGAAGAAGGACAGTAGCTTGAGGTTGTGCATCAATTACAGCAGTTGAACCAGGCCGTGGGGAACGACGATTTGTTTGATCAGTGCACTCAACCAAGGTGTTTTCGAAGATTGACTTGAGATCGAGTTACTACTAGTTGAGGATCAGAGAGTCAGATATTGGCATGACAGCTTTCCGCTCCGAGGTACGTCACTTTCTTTCGTCGTGATGCAGTTGGGCTGACGAACACGCCAACAGCTTTCATGGATTGGATGCACAAAGTGTTGAACGAGTTCTTAGACAGATTTATGGTCATCTTTGCAGATGACATTTTGGTCTACTCAACTTCTGAGGAGGAGCACGAGGAGCATCTGAGGATCATGTTGGAGACGTTGCGGAGTCACCAACTTTATGCCAAGTTCGACAAGTGTGTATTTTGGCTGAGGGAGGCCCACTTTCTCAGACATGTGATCTCAGGTTCTGGTGTGGCAGTGGACCCTGCCAAGGTTGAGGCAGTGTTGTCTTGGGAGCAGCCCACTACAGTGTCAGAGGTTTGCAACTTTCTAGGTTTGGCAAGCTACTACAAGAGGTTTATCCAGGACTTTTTTAGGATTGTAGAGCCGTTGACCAGATTGACCAGACTTGAGGCCAGATTTGTTTGGATAGAGGATTGTGAGTAGACTTTTCACTAGATGAAGACGAGGTTGACTTCATCGCTAGTGTTAGTCTTGCCGTCAGGTAGCGGAGGTTTCATGGTCTACACTACACGCTTCGAGGTCAGGTTTGGGTGCAATGCTGATGCAGCATGGTGGGGTCATTGCCTATGCTTCTCGGCAGTTGAAGAAGCATGAGGAAACAACCCTACCCATGACTTAGAGTTGGCAGTAGTGGTGTTCGCTCTGAAGTTGTGGAGGCACTATTTGTACGGCAAGACATTTGGGATCTTTATAGATCATCAGAGTTTGTCGTATATCATCACTCAGAAGGATTTGAACTTGAGGCATCACAGATGGATAGCGTACTTGAAGGTCTACGACCTCAAGCCTCGACTTGCAAGCTCATCAGAGTTTTTAGTACATCTTCACTCAACAAGAAAGAGAGAGCCACTCCTCAAGCCTCGACCTGCAAGCTCTCCATTGGCAATTACAAGTCTTCTTCGCTTGGTGGTTATCTGCATTGCAGATTCTTTTCAGTCCACCTCAGTTTCAGAAAGAGCTTGAGCTCCACTTTCATTTGTCTCTCTTTCTGAATCTCTATGTTTGCTCATTGCTGTTGAGCAGACACACAAGTTTTCAACTTCTGTGTAAGATAACCAGTAGGGGGTTTGTACCCTACAGTGTCCCTCTTGTGAAGGGAAGATCTACAGTTGTAGATGGTCTTCGACCCCTTGATTTAAAGGAAGACTTGCTGGTCTGCATGTAGTTGTATTTCCTCTCGTTGAGAGAACGCCAAGTGCATCTGGTAGTTAGTGAAATCTCAAGTGGTTGCTTGGGGACTGGACATAGGACTTCCATGTGGGAAGGGCCGACCAGGATAAAATCTCTTGTGCATTTCTATGTGATTATTTTCGCTAAGTTTACACTTGTTTCACACACACCACACTAAGTACTAACGCTCTATTTAGTGTTGATTATCATTTAGATAAAATTTAAAAGCATAAGAAGTCCTATTCACCCCCCCCCCCCCCCTCTCTAGGACAACTTAGTGTCATCTTGATCCAACATGTGGTATCAGAGTGGGTCTTCTCAGAAGAATCAAATGATTTGAGAGAGATGGCAGTTGAAGCTCACAACTATGAAGGTCAACCAATTACCAGACCACCATTCTTCGATGGGAGGACTACCAATACTGGAAGATGCGAATGGAATACTAGGTCAGAGGTACAAACTTTGATCTGTGGCAAGTAATAGAAACAGGTGATTGTATTATTGTTCCTGCTAAAGGTACTACTGTAATTATTGCAGCTGATAAATTAAACAGTCTGTAAATTTTATAGCTAAAAACTATCAATGTTGTGCTCTATCAAAAAGAGAGTTCAATAGATTATCAGCATGCAAATCTATAAAAAAATGTGTGATAAATTACAGGTAACATATGAGGGAACAAACAAAGTTAAGCAAACTAAATAGAGATTCTTGTTTCACAATATGAACAATTCAAAATGCTTCCAAATGAAAATATTACTCAAATGTACAATAGATTTTCAAATATAGTAGTTCGTTTAAGCTCTCCTGGAAAAGATCTTTCCGATGAAGAAACTGTTAGAAAATACTTAGATCTTTAACTCATTCATGGACCCCTAAGGTCATTGCTATGAAGAAGCTCATGACTTAGCAAAACTTCCCATTGATAAATTAATTGGCTCACTTATGGCTCATGAAATAAACATGGAGAGATTTTCTGACAGCACTTCGAAAAAGAAAATGCCAAATGCTTTGAAAGTTGCAGACTCTTCTTCCTCTGAAGACTCAAAGGAAAGATCAGATGATAGTGATTATGAGTTCTGCTGTCAAGAAAACTCCAATGATTCTAGCAAAGAAAAAGAAGCTCACCTCAAAGAGATACTTCAAAAGAGAAAAGAAGAAGGAGCCAACATGTTATAAATGTAATCAACCTTAACATTACAAGTCAGAATGTCCAAACTCAAGAAGAAAGAACCTGCTGAAATTTTTGATAAGAAGAAAGGCAAAGAAAGAAGATTCAGAAAAGACAAGAAGAAAGCTTTGGCCGCAGCTTGGGATAATGAAGAAGCTACAACTTTAGACTCCTCAAATTCAGAATCAGAAGAAGAGGAACAAGTCACCTAGCCCTCATGGTAGGACTAGACCTGGTAAACTCTAAAACATCTTTACATCATGTTCAGAATCTGATTCTGATAATTTAGAAGATGCATTCAATGAATTGTATGAAAAGTATAAAACAATGGTTAAACAAATGAAAATAGTTAAGTTAAACCTGCTAAATCAAGAAAAATCCAACACTCTTCTAAAAAATGAAGTAGAAAAATTAGGACAAAACGTAACAGAAACTAAAAGATCTAATGAACTACTGTGTGAAGATTTAAAAAATAAAACATTAAACTCATGGAACTCGAATCAAATATAAAAGAACTAAAGATGAAGAAAAATTAAGAGAAGAACAACATTTATCTAAAAACAACTATAGACAAATTACCAGTTGTAAAACATCATTAGTTGTAAAATTAAAAGGAGCTCGAATATGCAAAAAGAAATATGGAGTAGGTTACATACCTCCATCAAATGAGGTGAAAATTATCTATCCTGAAAATACCCAACTCCAAAATTTGTGAAGGAAAAGGAAATCAAAAATCCTATAAAAGTTAATCAACATATCTGTAGACAAAAACAAAAATTCAATAAGACTATCATACAAAGAATGCATATGATCTGTGATGTAGTCACTGTAACCATTAGGACACACAATCAGCACCTGCACAGCTAGACATTTGCACTAGATTCCAAAGACTAACCATCAAGGACCCAAGAAAATCTAAAAAATTAAAACTTAGTTATGTTTGTAGGGTCGCCTAAGAGCATCCAAATGGTATTTGGATAGTGGGTGCTCAAGACATATGATAGGTGACAGAAAACTATTTACATGTTTTAGAGATGAAGTTGGTCAAGTTACCTATGGAGATAATGGAAAAGGAAAACTTCTAGGATGTGGAACCATAGGAACAATGGAAAAATAATTGATAGAAGACGTTATGTATGTAGAAGGTCTAAAGCATAATCTGATTAGGATTAGTCACTTTGTGACAAGGGTCACTTAGTAAAGTTTCAGAATGATAAGTGTAAAATCCAAAAGGATGGGAAAATAGTGTTTGTAGCACAAAGAGCCAAAAATCTATACACTCTACAGTTAGCACAATTAAAAGAAGTCAACGTATGTCTTGCAACCATAATGAGTGAGGAAACGATCTATGGCACAGAAGATTAGGACATGCTAGTACTTCAGTGATCAAGAAACTAATCAAGCATGATCTAGTTGAAGGTCTTCCTAAACTAAAGCTAAAGAAATCTGAAATCTGTACAACATGTGCAAAAGGAAAGTAGACCAGGACTTCATTTTAGTCCAAAACAGTGGTAACAACTTCCAAACCTTTGGAACTCATTCATATGGTCTTGTTTGGACCAATGAGAACATTAGTCTTGGAGGAACAGTTTATGGCTATGTAATCGTGGATGATTATTCAAGGTACACGTAGGTATCATTTTTGGAAGTCAAATCAGAAACATTCTCAGCTTTTCAGAAGTTCAATAAATTAGTATAGAAGAATCAGAAATTTCAGATAATTAGCATTAGATCTGATCATGGTGGAGAAATCAAGAATGGTGAATTTGTCAGATTCTGTGAAGAAAATGGTATAGAACATAACTTCTCTGCACCAAGAACACCTCAACAGAATGGAGTAGCAAAAAGAAAGAACAAAACACTGTTGGACATGGCCAGGACAATGCTTATAGAATATAATCTACCAAAGTACTTCTGGGCAGAAGCAGTCAACACAGCCTGCTACATTGTCAACTGATGTATAATCAGACCTTTCTTGAAGAAGACACCTTATGAACTCCATAAGGAGAAGAAGCCAAACATCAGTCATCCTCGACCCTTTGGTTGTAAGTGTTTTATTTAAATAATGGTAAAGATAATCTAGGTAAATTAGATGCCAAAGGGATGAAGGTTTCCTATTAGGATACAATTCAAAACCTAGAGGTGATAAAGTGTTTAATAGAAGAACTTTAACTATGGAACATTCTGTTCACATTTTATTTGATGAAACTAACCCTTGTATTAAGAAATAGAAGAAGAAGATATTGTTGAAGAATTGTGCAGGGATCTTGAACCAGTTTCTCTTAAAGAGAAAGAAAAGAGAAAGAAGATCCACCATTGGAACAACTACAACAATAAGAAGAAACACAGAAGGACTACCTAGAAGATTGAGGTACCACAAAGATCATCCAAAGGAAAATAGTATGTGATCCTGAAGACAAGGTAAGAACAAGAGGTATGAATTTCCTGTGTCTTTACTACATTTGTTCTCAAATAGAGCCTAGGACAATCAATGATGTACTGGCCGACGAGTCTTGGATCCTAGCTATGCAAGAGGAACTTGTTATGATCGGATATTGGTAATGGCAAAGGTAGAAGGGGGGTTCAATAGATTTACAGTGGAAACTTAAGCAATTTAAAATTACTTCAAAATACAGAATCTACTCAATTAAAACACCTCTGATCTGATGCAATGTGTGTCATTAAAATGTGAGAAACACTTTATCAAATAGTGTAAGCGTCAAATATGTGATTAACATGTGTGAACAAATTAATTAGTGTGTAGGCAAAATCCTATGCATGCATCTAGCGAAATACAATGCAAACCACAAATCGAACCAGAATGCACAAGGGATTTTTAGGTGGTTTAGAGATCACATCCTCTGACTCCTAGATCCACCCCTCATAGTGAGGCACACACTACTCAAAGAACTAAGTACAACACACACATGAGCACTCAGGCTCAAACACACACACACGCTAGATCAAGTTCACATAAGATCAAATCCTCTAGCCTCGATCTGATCTACACACCACACAATTCAGATTTGTGCACAAACCACACAGACCACAACCACACTATGATCTGTACTGAGCACTTGTACAGATCAGAAACAAACATGAACATAGAATCCACGTACTAATCCCTATTTTGGACACACACACACAATATATGAATTAAGAGATGGTGTGAGTAAAGGAAGAAATCTCTCTAACTATTGATGTGATCTTCACGATCACAAATCCATATGTTTCTTCTTCAATTCTACTGCAGCTTCTCTTCTTCTTCTTCTTCTCTTCTTCTAGAGTCGGCACTGCTTTGCTTCAGTAGCTTATGAATTCTGATATCTTCTTCTTCTGCTGCTGCATTGCTTCCAGATCTGCTCCTTCTTTAGCACACCACTTCTTTCTCCAGAGCTTGGCCTTGATTCCACGTCCTCTATGTTGAAAGGCTGGTCTGCAACTTCTGGAGATTGAGCAAAACACTAGGAAGCACTCTTTTGCCACCAAACTTTTTCTGAGAATTGTATGGGCTGGCTTGTCTTTGGAGTACAAGGATCATAGGTATTTATAACCCCATGTGTCCATGGGGTGACTCGGGGTGCATGAGCACAAAAATCTAGGTCAGATCCCTTCATTCCGAAGCTGACACGTGTTCATAAAATTTTGTTTTTGAGCTTCAGTTGAAGTGTGTTGACACACAATTCAAGTCAATTGTGTGTCGACACACCTGGCTATTTTTGTGACAGTTTCTCGGGAAGTTAACATGTGTGTCGACACAAGTCATTGTGCATCGACACAACTGGCTTCTTCTCCTCTACTATTTTCTAGAGAGCAATGGATGTGTCGACATACAATGGACCTTTGTCGACACAACTGGCTTCTTTCTCTTTACTGCTTCTGGATGTAGAGGGTGTGTCGACACACTTGACATCTTGTATCGACAACTTTGACAAAATTATGTGAACCTGTATGTAAGAAGTGTAAACCATCAAAACATGTCATTATCATCAAAATATGAAATTAAGTATTAAAAACATGTTGTCGACTCATCATTGTATGTACAATGTGTCATCATCAAAATAAAAATAAGTGTTTGGAGTCTTTGGACATATCCACAACCAAATGATTTAGTCATCATTAAAATGAATGCACAACTCAACAATCTTCCACATATATACAATATGACATCAGATTCTGTATATTGTCATCATCAAAACACCAATGTCATCATCAAACACAAATATGTTTGAAGTTGTGTGCTTAACATGATTGACCAGAATTATGTCATCATCAAAAATAGATTAACCATAACTCAACTTCTCCCCCTTTTGATGATGACAAAATATGCATTCACATTTCTCTCTCTTTTTGACAACATCAAAAAGAAGAGAAACATATAAATGTCAAGAAAGCATAATAGTTATGTACAACATTTGTGAGATGAATAATCATGAAATTTGCAATCATGGACAACAAGTATAGCATGAATTGTTTTCATTAAAAAAAATGCATCATTACAGAAACTTGCAGTTGCGATTATATTGTTCCTCCCAAGTCTTCCCCTTTTTGATAACAACAAATAGACTCTCTCTCCCCCCTTACAACAACAAGTATAGTCACCCCTTGGTATAACCTCTCCCCCTATGGTGGTGTTAATGAAATAAGTAGGAAAGTGATAGCAAAGAACATTAATGGATGGAGATCAAAGTATGACTAACATGTAAGCAAGGGGTGAAATTGGGAGAATGAATGATCAGAATCAATAAGATCTTTGATATTAAAATATGAGAGAAAAATTATTGTGTCATTGGATTGTGCAACAATGTTTAATATCAATGACACATCCAATCACAACATATGTCAAAGTTTTAATAACTTGAATGTAGTTAAAAAGATGAAGCAAATGTGATGAAAGTTACCTATATGAGTTGACACAAGTGTTTATCACATGAGTTTAGTAGCTAACCATTTAAACAATGTAGAATAACTCTAACCCAATTAACATGAACTTTATCTAGGTCAATGTATGTTGTTCTTTTTTATGCTTTTCATATTTTCCTTTCATTTTGTGATATAGAATACAAGAGTAAATTGGTCAAATCACACCTTTCACCGCAAGATGTCACATTTACCCAATGCAAGACCCCTGATTACTCAGTGGTTTAACCTTCATTATCTTATACAGAGTTGAAAACAACTTGTTTGTCCCTTCTTATGCGAGCCAAAACATTTGATTAGGTGAAACGAACTCGATTACTAAGTGATAAATGAAGTTTTTATTACTCTGTTTGTATCTCTATGTTTTCTCTGAAAACTTTCTATTGAAAATTTAAGAACAAACTTACATTATTAGAATAACATGATCATGAGTGTAGGGAGATTATTCTTAACATGTGTAAAGGATAAACCTTCAAACATACACATTTAAACACTAAATCTACTCATGTGCCTACAAGTGTTTTGAAACTCAGTTTAATGTGTTCAACATTAAAATTAGCATAACTTGTTCTTAGATTGTATCTTTAAAACTAAACTGAGTGCACAATTATTTTAGCCTTTATGTATGAAATCTCTCATATAGGAATATCATAAAGACTCATTTATCCTGATGCAAGATTGAATAAAAGGTATGAAATGTCAAGAAGAGAGAATTAGGAAATAAATGGAACAATTTTGAGCATGAGTTTGAGTGGATGTTCAAGATAGGAGAGTGACCAAGAATGTTGACTGACAATAAAACAAGTCTGTTTCACAGAAGACTCCCCCTCAAGGATGTAATGGAAGCCTTCATTCTGAAATTGAAGGAATGTTCAAGGATTTTCAAAGGATCTGTCGACAACTAGAACTCATGTATCGATAGTGACTGAAGTAGCAAACTCGATGTTGTCAGAACAAGATTGTCTGTCGACAAACCACATGGAAGTTATCGACAAGGCAGACATAAGAATAGTTGACATTGGATTTTGAGTTTCAACAATTAGAAGATGATGTCTCGACATATGATGACCAGTGTCTCGACCTGATGAAGATAAAAGACAATTTTATGAGATTTTCAAGTTCCAACAAATTTTAACAATTATTTGCAGCATTTTTAAGAGCATTTTCGCACTTTTCCAAATTTACTCCCCCTTAACATGTGCATGAATTGAAAAGGCTAGTAAGCAATTCGCACATGATTATGCACACAATTAGCTTTATGCATAACATGACTTTTGGTACTTGGCGGAGTATTTTACTCACGCATAATAATAGTTTCCATACACGCATAACTTGTTTTTCCACATATCATCATTTGATATACCAAGAAGTCAAAGCAAATGATATGCACTAGGAGTCATGGAACAATCAAGCAAGCATGATAACACAAACCATGATTCCAATTGTTATTGTTGGGAGCAACATCAAACACACTCTTCATTATTTAGATAAACTTTATTAATTTATTTCAACTCAAGTAGTTCAATTCTGAAATGATAAGAAGTTTTACCTGAACAGTCTTCATTTGGATTTTACCTGTGGTCTTCAATTTTTGTTGGCTTGGCATAGCCATTGTCTTGATTTCAGATGGAAAGGCATGGCTACAAGGCTCATCAACTGCTGATCAAGCTAGCCTTGGGACCCAAACCTACTTGGGTCCTACAGTGGAGCAAGAGTTAGATTGCAGCAATGAACTTTTTGAATCCAAGAGAATTTCCTTTTTGGTATAGATGCACTTTTGTCATTATGGAACTATGAGCAGCATTAGTTCCATACACAATTATTCTTTGTTTAATGCACCTATGTTTTCATTAATGTTCATTTATGTTCACATGGAGTTTCTGAGCTTTTTCAACAGAATCATGATTTTAGTTACATGTGCGTGATGTGAAAACTTTTGCAAGTAACTCAAGCATGATTTGCACACTTTTAATTTTACGCAAGGAGTGACTCTTGGTACTCGGCGAAGAATTTTCTCACGCATAGTGTGTTTCCAAACAAACATGACTTGTCCTTCCACATTTCACCATTTTATACCAAGAGATGTAGATATATAAACTATCATTATTCCATTTTAGCGTTCAATTTCAATGAACAAGTAGTTTTATTCAAGAGAATTTTTATCAACAAGAAGTTTTTATTTAGTAGGGAATCTCTCAGAAGTATTTACCTGTTAAGATTTTCATTTTCCTTTATTCACTTCCACTTACTTTCCTTGTAGCCTTAGTCATGAAGCCTTCATCTTTGATATTGACTACAAGGATCCTTGCATCCAGCATTCAAGTAGCACATTTAGACCCAAACTTGTTTGGGTCCTCAGGATCTTCCATGAATCTACAACAGTGATTTTTTAATCCAAAATGATTTTATATTGGGTGCATTTTCTGAAGACTAGAAACATTAGAATCTTGGTTTCTAATCTTAGAGTTATAGGTATAGAATGCACCACTGACATACTGAACATTTTGTTTTTCTATTTTTAGATTTTTATCATTGAGAGTTTTAACATGAAATTCGAAAGAGATCTTTGTGAAACAGTTCTATTTTGATGTATATGGAATTTCTGAGTGTTTTCATATGAACATGATCTTTATTCTTATGTACATTAAGATGAAACATGAGAGCATTCACAAGATTATCAATTTTATGCCAACATTCCATAGAATATGCCAATTTATGTCATATGAAGCACTGGACTAGTTTGGCATATTATGGAAATGTTGATTCTATTCCAGCAAAATTTGGCTAAATGACTAGGTTTATTACAGTTAAAGCAAATGAGATCATTTCTTACCTGGTACTTACCATGACATGTATGTATTTGCTGGAATCTCCTTTTTCTGTGAGGAGGCTTACATGAGGAGAAGGAGGTACCTTTTGGTGGCTTTTGGCATAAAGTGAATATTGAACTTTCTTTGAAGTTGTCATGACTTGTGAAGAAGGTAAAGGAATCTTGTACAATGGTTTTTGTTTTTCTATTTCATTTTCTGGTTTCTCATAGAAACATAATTCTTCTTCATAGCAGCATTTTTGCCATTTTCTCATTTTGTTTTTGAATTTTTTCTGAACAAGAACTTTCACTGATTTCTGATTAGAGATATCACAGTTCTTATTCTCAGTAGCATTAACAAATATTATTTTGCTTTTTTTCATTTTCCTTATTTTCACACAAGCAAAGACTTGTATTTGTAGTATTCTTCAATTTATTTTGAAACTTCTATTTTTCAGCTTTTAATGCAACAACTTTTTTTTTTCTTCTAAAATTGAAGTTTGTTAGCATGACATCCAAGCCATTTTTCATCTCTTTCTTTCATTTTCAAATTGAGCAATTTGTTTTTCCAAATCAGCAATTTTATTACTTAAATTGCTACAGTCATTGTCCAATGGTTTGTCATGCAACAAATATTCAATCTTCCTTTTCAAATGACTATTTTCTTTAACAAGTTGTTTGCATCTTTCATTTATTTGATGATTATGAGCCATGTGTGAAATCTATTTGTTTAAATGATCATTGTCAAATTTGAAGTTCTCATTGAGATCAATAAATTTTTCATTTTCATTTCCAGATTAATGACTTTTGATTTCATACTCATGGTTATCTTTTAACCACTCAATTATTTTCACAAATTTGATTTTATCTTTTAGACTTTCTTTTTCAGAATTTAGTTTCTGAACTTCATTTTTTCAAATCTCATTTCTTTTGAAGGATCTTTATCATTGTTTTGGAGCAATTCTTGTGTATTTTCAATTTTCATTTTTTTGGGAAAATGTTTTAAAGTCTTTTTCCAATCATTATTTTTAGTGTTCAACTTTGCATTAAGATTTTGTATCTTCTCACAGAATTCAATCAACTCAACTCAGACATGCTTCATCTGCATCAGAATCAGAGTT
Organism: Colocasia esculenta; assembly: GCA_014218235.1. Taxonomy (NCBI): domain Eukaryota; kingdom Viridiplantae; phylum Streptophyta; class Magnoliopsida; order Alismatales; family Araceae; genus Colocasia; species Colocasia esculenta. The sequence goes on from JACBKR010000825.1 coordinate 42,706, forward strand.
AGAATACATAAAGGGTCTGGATTATTTACCTGACCTGGTAGACCCATTTGATCTCTTGTGTTCTGAAGAGGATGAAGAATGCCCTGAGCTTACGGAAGGTGCTGGGAGAGCCAAGGTCTTTTGAATTGTTGATTTTCTGGATTCATTGAAGCACTCTTTGCCATTAAGTACTTGTGAATTTCTTTTCTCCTTTTTCTTTGTGAGTCCTCTGAAAATTCGATGAAAATGAGCTTGGGATTTCGCTAAAATTATAACAGGCAATTCATGCAGATTAAAGCAATTTGCCATTATACCAAAACTTAAAAGATTATTAGATCTAATCACAGTGAATCAGTGTAACAAGGAATTAGATCTAACAATTACAGTGGTTAACCCTCTTTGATACCAATTGTTAGGATCAGATATTTGGTAATGGCAAAGCTAGAAAGGGGGGTTGATAGATTTGTAATAGAAACTTAAGCACTTTAAAAATTACTTCGAAATAAAGAATCTACTCAATTAAAACCCCTATGATCTGATGCAATGTGTGTTGTTAAAATGTGTGAAACACTTATCAAACAGTGTAAGTGTCAATAACGTGATTAACGTGTGTTAACAAATTAATTAGTATGTAGGCAAAATCCTATGCATGCATCTAGCACAATATAATGTAAACCACAAATCAAACCACAATGCACAAGAGATTTTAGGTGGTTAAGAGATCACATCCAGTGACTCCTACATCCACCCCTCACACAGTGAGGCACACACTACTCAAAGAACTGAGTACAACACACACACGAGCCTCAGGCTCAAACACACACACGTTAGAGAGGTTCACAGAAGATCAGATCCTCTAGCCTCATCTGATATACAGACTGCACACAATTCAGAACTGTGCACAAACTGACAAAGATCACAACACACAAACTATGATATGTACTGAGCACTTGTATAGATCAAATATAAACATCCACATAGATCCACGTGCTGATCTCTGTTTAGGACACACACACAAATTGAAATGAATTAAAATCTGGTGTGTAGCCACCCCAGAAATTTTAACTATATAAAATTCAAATAAATGGAAATAAATAATTTCCATAATATCAAAGTATGTTAAAACATACGAATCATTATCGTATGTGCTAAAACCATCAGAAAAATTCGTAAAAATTATAAATCAACCCTAACACAACGCTATTCCTAAATGTTCCACAAAGAAATTTGTTCAATGAAAAATTGGATTAGCCAAGTTTAAAGTGTTTTGCGACTTATTATCGTAATCATAACTAAGTTGAAAAATCATTACCACATGTACTTGAAGGAGTTAAAAATTAAATAAAAATCATATATGGACTTCAAATAATATCTTATAATGACCCATCGATAACGTTGGTCAATAAAAATCATTTGGGCTAGGTTTAAGAATTATTGTGACCGATTATCCAAATAAGGAAACCACTACTCGGAAACCGTTAACACGGAATACGATGCACCAAAAATTTAATAAAAGTGTTGGAGAGACTTCCAACATTATATATTAATAACCCATATCTTAATTGGGCCATTTACCACATATGACCCAAAAATCAAATGAAGCTACAAAATGCACGGAAATTCGTAGCTTAAATTAGCTGAAATTAAAAAGAGGCAATTAGAGTTGAATTGGGAAGAGATCTTGCACTCTTGGCAACCCAAATTCGTGCCTACCCACCCATGGAGGTTGCTTGATGGCCAAGACTCTCTAATGGAGGGAGAGATCTTCAGATTTTGGAATGGTGCAAGCCAATCCCGCAACCCTTCTTTCCTAGTTACAATATGACTTCTAAATACCTTGGTTGCTTAAATACTCTTCACCCAAACCCTAGGGACGAGTTTACAACTTGCTGGGGTCGTGTGGAGGAGCTCTTGGGGGCTGGGGAGCTGTGGATCGACCACCAAAAGGACATCTTCTTCCCCCGTTCGTCTGCTGTGACCTGCACAAACTGTTCACTTGAAGCCGATCAAAGGTAGGCCAAACCTAAACCAAACCTTGCAAGGCTTATACCCCTTGAAAGAGGGTCAAGTCTACGTTCTAACCCAAGTGGAATGCCCAAATTCCATGCAGTGTATACGGAGCATTAAGCATTTTTTTCTCCAAGTGATCTGAACATGGGTTTTCTAGAAAAATGGGACTTCTTTAACCCATAAGGTAGGTTTTCTCGGCCAAACCTTAACATATCCTATACCAATGTGTATAGCATCAAGTAACTTTCGTTTCCCACTGGTTGCATCAAATTTCTACGAGTATTTTTTAATTATAAGCATTTTGCCAAAGTCACGCACAGTTAGGGCTTTTCCCGTTCTTTATATGTTGCATGTGATTCCAGACCGAATTAGAGCAAACCACAACATGACATTTTTATACTAGTTGTCCTCGTCATGTCTTGTGTTGAATGTTTTATCTAAATGTCAACAGTTAGAGTGTTATAAGTGTGGTAAGAGGGTCGCTGCATGAAACTACTTATTCGGGTTGCACTTGGTTTTACGTTTGTGTTGGACTTGATTAAAGCCTATTGAAACCATCATTGTTCTGTAATTCCGATTTACTGGAAGCACCCTTGCATGTCTAGGTTGGTTTAAAACTGGGTTCGTTATTTTTCATGCATTGTACCATTTATTTTTATTTTTTGAACAACCCTGTGTCAAAACAAGAAAAGTCTGGTTCGCAATCCAAAGCACGGTCCTTTCTCTGGCAGACGTAGGCCAGGACCTGAGAATGCGACGGCTCGATAGGCCACATACTAAGGCAGATCGCGACAAGAAATTCCGTCACGATCGGATCACGACCGGACCGCCGTCGCGACCTGACCTCCAGGCCTGACAGACATGTCGCCTTCTTCATAAGCACCCGTCGCGATCTGCCTGCCTCATCAGACAAGCCTGTCGCGATCCTTACAAGGCACTGTGTCGTGATCTGATCTGACCCCATCGCGACCCTTACAAGGGTCCATCGCGACCTCAGGATTTTTCATGAAACCCCACGTATTTCTTTGCAAAACTTACTACTATACCTAAGGTCTGTTTAAATATGACTTTTAGCACGTAATTCACATGTCTTAAGTCTGATCATTGCATGATGGTTATTTAATGGCTTAAAAGTGGTTAACCCATTTACAAGTTTAATTACATGAAGGTTATTCTAATTGCTCCTTAAATGATATGATCCATTCATGCAACTCGTGATTTAATCTTTCCATGTTTTAAATGATAATTATCGTTCTTAAAATCTTGCAAACCCATGTGTAGTAAAATGCATTGTTCAATTCGTGCCATCATGTTAAGTGCTTTTCCGCGAGTTTGAAACCGATGGTTTGAGAATTGAGACACGTGTACATCACTAAACGCTTGCACTGTTAGGCAGCCCTTTCTTAGGAAATTGGAAACTCTCTACCGGTCATTCCGAATCGGTAGACTAGCGACCTTTTCTCCAAGGCCTCCGTAAATCTCCTCTGACCATGGATTCCCACATGGCCGACAAGTTGGTTGTACCATTGAAGTTCCCTGGAGATAGCGTGCACTTCTTTTCTCTTCTTGTTCTCGTGAGTGTGATTTACAATCTAGACTAAAGCTATTAATGTAAAGATTGAACTAAAGTATAAATCATACCGTTATGCTGCCGAGTTTATCTCTTGACCATTGTTATCATAAAATCATGTTCGATTACTTATTACTTGTGTCCATCATCATCATGAACATGACGTTACACATGCTACATTTTGAAACTCTCACTGGCCATTATTAATGACTGTGGGTATCTACATTTAAAATTTTACATGAGATGTTGACCGGGCACGGCGAGTGTCCAAGGGCTCCAGTCTAGCCCCAATGATGGAGAGTCATAAATATACTGGTAACCATGGGGTACAATGATTACTGGTGTTGCATCTGCGCTGGGAGTCTTGCTTGCTTGTTGAATGATAGATGCAATAACCACATACACGTGTCCTGGTGTACATTCTTGATGGATCTTTTCTTGGTGTACATTAGTGTCTATGTGCCTGATTAGTGTTACATTATCGTGCTCGTACATTCTTGCTTGCTTGCTTGCGTGATATGGACATCCTGCATTTAATACAATTAGTGATATCTTGTGTTCTTGACATAAATTGAAATCTTGCTTACTTGTACAAAGTGATCTATTGCTAGTTCTACCTTGTCATCTTGTTCTATCATAATCACTCTATCTAGCATGTTTCATGTATCATGTTTTAATGAGTTTTTATTCGTACATGCATATCATGACATTCATCGTGCTTACCTAGTTCGAAATTGCTAATCACTTATATCATTGCCCGCACATTGAGATATAAATCCTACTGTGCTAGTTTGCTCATTCCCTACTTTTACCCAATCTACGTGACTATGAAGTTCAAGAGGAAGAGCAAGTCGAGGATGGGAATGCGTCTGAGTGAGGAGCGTTCCAACTATGAGACTAGTTATAGTAATTTGCTTTGAGAGTTCTAACATGTAGTAGGAAGTGAGGAGTATTATGTACTTTTCCTTTTTATTGAGTCTAGTCCTGTTATCCCATTGTCTAAGAGTTTAATAGTTTCATTTTGAATACAATAAGTTGAGATTTGAATAAAAGATTAGTTGAGTTCAATATTTGGGCCCTATGATGATGTGTGTTGTTAAACACTTAGTCCGTGCTAGCTAGAGGCTTATTTGCCGACTGTTCACGTCTCGAGATATCGACTCGAATTATTTCTGAATTATTATTAATATCCGTTGCATAATTCTCGAGACGTGACATGGTGTGAGTAAAGAAAGAATATCTCTCTGACTGTTGATTTGGTCTTCACATCACAGATCCATATTGTTTCTTCCATAATGCTGCTATTGCTTCTCTTCTTCTTCTTTTTCCTTCTTCTTCTTCTTCTTTTTGGTCGGCACTGCTCTGCTTTAGTAGCTTCTTAATTGCGATTTCCTCTTCTTCTTCTGCTACACTTCTTCCAGATCTACTCCTCCTTCAGCACACAACTCTTTCTCTAGAGCTTGGCCTGATTCCCACGTCCTCTATGTTGAAAGGCTGGTCTACAACTTCTGGAGATTGAGCAAGGCACTGGAGAAACACATCTTTTGCCACCAAAATCATTCTGAGAATTGTATGGGCTGGCTTGCCTTTGGAGTACGAGGATCATGGTATTTATAGCCCCATATGTCCATGGTGTGCCTTGGGGTGCGTAAGCACAAAAATCTAGGTCAGATCCCTTGATTCCCAAGCTGACACGTGTTTAGAAAATTTCCATTTTTGAGCTTCAATCGATGTGTGTCTACACAAGTCAATTGTGTGTCGACACAACTGGCTGATTTCTATGACAGTTTCTCTGGAAGTTAACATGTGTGTAGACCACAAGTCAATTGTGTGTCGACAGTACTGGTTTCTTCTCTTCTGACTATTTTCTGGAGAGCAATGGATGTGTTGACACACAATGGACCTACGTCGACACAACTTGGCTTTTCTTTTTACTGCTTTTTTGGATGAAGGGGGTGTGTCGACATATTGGACATCTTGTGTCGACACAACTTTTACAAAATTCTGTGAACCTGTATAATAAAGTGTGAACCATCAAAACATGTCATTATCATCAAAATATGAAATATTAAGTATTAAAAACATGTTGTTCACTCATCATTGTAATATGTACAATGTGTCATCATCAAAATCAAAGTATGAGTGTTTGGAGTCTTTGGAATTATCCACAACCAAATGTTTTACTCATCATTAAAATAATGCAAAACTCAACAATCTTCCACATATATACAATATGACATCAGATTGTGTATAATATGTCATCATTAAAACACACATATGTTTAAAGTTGTGTGCTTAACATGATTGACCAGAATTATGTCATCATCAAAGATAGATTAAAGCAATGATCAAGTCAGTGAGTATGGTTATTTAAATAACCATAACTCAATGTTCTCCCCCTTTTGATAACCATAACTCAACAGAACTTAACCAGTTCCAACGCAGCCAGGTCTGGACTCTTGTCCTTAGATCTTCTGACCATCCCGTTATTAGGACCAGATGGGTCTTTACAAACAAAATGGATGAATCAGGAGTGATCACAAGGAACAAAGCTAGACTGGTAGCACAAGGATACTCCCAAGAGGAAGGCATTGATTTCGATGAAACATATGCTATAGTTGCTAGATTAGAGGAAATTAGAATTCTATTAGCTTTTGAATGCTCCCTTAATATCAACTTATTTCAGATGGAAGTCAATAGTGCATTTCTAAATGGTTTTATAAAAGAAGAAGTCTATGTTGAGCAACCACCAGGTTTTGAAGATAATAAATATCTGAATCATGTTTTTTCATTTAAGAAAGCATTATATGGTCTGAAACAAGCTCCAAGAGCTTGGTATGAAAGAGTAAGTGCTTATCTTATATCACATGATTTTTTAAGAGGTAAAGTAGATGCACATTATTTATTAAGAAATTTTAAGAAGGAATCATAATTGTCCAAATATATGTTGATGAATTATTTTTGGTTCTACTAATGAATCACTCTACAAATTCTTTGAAAATCTTAAGCAAAGTGAGTTTGAGATGAGCATAGATGGGTGAACTTAACTACTTTCTTGGCTTGCAAATCAAGCAGACCAAAGAGGGTACTCATATTTGTCAAACCAAATACATTTTAGACTTACTATCTTAATATCGATATGATAAGTGTAAGCCCTTAGGAACACCCATGAGCTCAGGCATCAAGTTAGATAGTGATCCACATGGCAATAAGGCAGATCAAAAGATCTAAGAGGTATGATTTGTTAGGCTGAGTATGTTTGAAAAATTTCCTAAAGTTGTATTTAAATGATAACCAATGAACATCACTCATACTTTTATTTTGATGATGACACATTGTGATTTTAATGATGACATGTTGTGATTTCAATGCTTAATGGGTGAAACATGTTCATGTTCAAACAACATGTTTTTGATGTTTAATATCTC
>JACBKR010000826.1:0-49617 GCA_014218235.1 Colocasia esculenta
AGAAAATTCCAAAATCCAAAAAATCAGAAAATCTCAAAATCCAAAAAATAATAAAAAAATCCCAAAATCTAAAAAAATTAGAAAATCCAAAAATCCAAAATCTAAAAATCCAAAAAAATAAAAAAATCTCAAAATCCAAAAAAAAAAAAAGAGAATTCCCAAATCTAAAAAAATCAGAAAAACTTAAAATCTAAAAAAATTAGAAATTTCAAAAAAAAAAATTTTAGATGTACATATCGCTTTCTTTTAGCATGCATTATTTACATTTACTTTCTGTCTATTTAATAAGGCTAGGCACACCCCTTGACTATTACGAAGTCGAAGTCTTTCCTTGCTTAATGCAAGGGGCTGAGCTAAGAGCAGATCTAACCTGTTTTGCTAAGTGTGCAGGGGCAGAACTTTGAACAGCACAGCGATGTACTCAGTTCTCTCTCTCTCTCCTCTCTCTCTCCTCTCTCTCCTCTCTCTCTCTCTCTCTCTCTCTCTCTCTCATCTCTCTCTCTCTCTCTCTCTCTCGAATCTCAATCACACTTATGTCAATCACAATTCATTAATTTAATCACAAACATTGGAAAAAGTAAAAGATCCACTAAAGATAAACATCATATACAAAGATAAGGGGGAGGTGGCTCACAAGCTCCTCACTGTCCACCACCACTCTTCCCGGATCCCTCCTGCCTCTCGGGTGGCGGTGGCATCTCGCCACCACCCCTACCACTCTCCTCTCCTGCTAGGCGTCTCTCCTCATCCTTGTTCCTCCTACGACTGGAGGAACTAGCTAAATACTGTCTAACCGAGGCACCACTCACCCCGCTCACACCGCTCCTGCTCCTACTCCTGCTCCGAGCAGCCTGGCTCATAGTCGTCACTAGACCCCGAAGCTCCTCAATCCTAATCTACTGCACTGCCACCTCGGTGCACAGTTGGGTCAACGCCACCTGATCTGCTAGTGACCCCTGCGTGCGCGACGTCGCCATCTCCATCGATAGCTTCCCCACCCGGGATAATGCCGCTTCCAGCTGCGAGCATAACCGGGCCACCTCCACTGCTGCCGTCTCCGCCTCCGTGCGCCACCGAGTCACCTCCACTGATGATGGCCCCGCCTGTGTGCTCAACTAGTCTACCTCAGCTGCCGCCGTCTCCAACTGGAGGCACCACTGGGCGATCGACGCTACCGCCGCATCGGCCTGCTCTCGCCAGTGGGTCGCCTGACCAGTGGCGGTCCTCAGCTCTGTCACCCTTGAAAAGCATGTCAGTGCAAATTCTAAATAAAATGGAGATTAGGTCAATGTCACACTTACCCTCTCTGCCAGCTCTGTCTCCGCCTCCTCGGCTCTCCTTACTGCGCTAGCCAGCTGGTCTGCTAGATCTGAGTGAGGCGCCTCTGCTGCTGCTCGAGATGAGGACGCCCCTGCTTGTGACGCCCTCAGTCTCGCCAACTCTGCACGCTGCACATAGAACACTCGTTAATTCCTCAATAAGCTGAAATTATCGGTAAGCGACTGAAGTCTGAGCAAGTACTTACCAGCTGCTCTGTCTCTCTCCGAGCCACTTCTCGATCCTGCACTGCAGAGTGCAGCAAGGCCTGGAGCGAGGCGATCTACCCTGCCACGTCCGCCTGCAAGTCATCAAATTGTGTCCGCTCAATTCAATTCAAATAATAAATCACAAGGTCTGGAGTTAGAAGTCTACATGTCGTCTCATGCCCCTGTATACTCTCTCCCCATATTTCAAGGCAAAGGACTGCAGGTAGGCGTCGTCTGACTCGACATCGGATAGAACTCGTCTGCCTCGGTGCTCCCAATCTGCAACCTACTCGCGGGCCCTCTCGCGCTAGTCTGTAGTGTCATGAAGCCTCCGGAACTTCCGACCAGGTCTAGGGGTCCGGCCTCGACTGGGGAACTCCACGGCACTCTGGCAGAGGCCGAGGGACCTCTGAGTCAGGTGTAGGTGAGAGGTAGCACATGTTAAAGCATGAACCCATAGCACCCTACCAAAGTGGGGTCAGACCTACTCCAACCACGGTTGTCCCTTGTCCCCCTCCTCTAGGTATGGCTGCTAAACCATCTGCACATCAAGAGCACATCTCGTTAGTAGCTGAGCACTTAAATAAATCAAATTGAACTAAGAAAGAGGGTAGGATACTCACATCATCTAGCTGGGGTAGACATTGATCGTGTCCTAGATGGACGCTAGCTGCTCCTCCAAGGGGTGCGTGTCGCGGCATGGAACCCAGCACCGAGCTAGGGGCACGAGGACCGGTTGCTCTAGGGTCCCCCTCCTCGGGCCGGGGAGGTGGAGATAGGTCCCGACCTGCATGAACATGAAGCCACAATCAGATCATAGTTGTAATATAAAGGCGATTCAAGTGAAAAGGACAAAAGAAAAGAGGGATACCTATAGGAACGGGAAGAAGCCGCTTGTAGACACGCGAATTTGGCTCCACTGCGGGCAAATTTCATATTGCGCCATAACGCCACAATGACCCTCTTTTGCCTCACAAGAGTGTTTTTCCAATATTTCTGGATCTCACCCATTCTTCTTTCCGGTGCTTCTCCATCGCTTCAAGGTGGTTCGCGGTCGCAGGGGTCCGGGGCAGCGCCCCAGCGGGGACTCCAAGGGCAGCACCCCCGGAAGCTAAATTTGGTTCACAAAGGCCCATGAACAACTTCATTGAAAGGCGTCCAAACTAGTGGACGCGATTCAGGACCTGTGTGACGGCTCCAAGGGCGCGACCTTGTTGCGTCGGCCATGTAGGATGCGACCATCGCTTTTGGCATGAAGCGTCATGCATGGGGACGTATTTATGAGCTTAATTGAAATTGCGTCCAACTCGTTGGACGTGATTCAAAGTCAAAAAGGTTACCCCCCAAAGTCGTCAGATCGTTGTGCAATCATGACAAATTCCTGAATCGCATCCTTGTCAGTAGACGCGATTCAGAAGGTCAAATCCAAAATATCACGTCAGCAGACAGCGCCTGTATGAGACAGTTGCCTCGGAACCACGCATATTGTAATTGCGTCTGGGCGGCCCGCCGCGATTCAAGTCGCGGCGGCCTGGCCCGATGCGATTCCAAAGCGTAGCTGGGGCTACGCCATCATATGCCCGTCACATCAGTTTGACTTTCTGAATCGCGGCCTGCCACCCAGATGCGATTCAATTCATAATCGCGGCTTCCTGTTTGGACGCGATTCAAGAATCTATTGCCTATAAATTGGACCCGAGGGTCATTTGTTCAGGGGGGCCCAACGATTGCGGCGAAGCCCTGCCAGATTCACGTCTCGCCTCTAACCCGGGGAGACTTCCACTCTGACCCATCCATTCCCTGGAGCGCGGAACCGGCGTCCCCTCGTCATCCACGGTGGCGGGAGCTCCTTCCTCACCTTCCTCCATCCATCTCGACACCAGTTACCACACCTCCATGCCATCCATTCGGGGTAGTACCCCCTCCCCTGTCTTCCTTTCCCTTTTATTTTCATCTATTTCGGGTCCCACGTGGCCCTTACACTCCTCTTTTACACACACGCACACATGCATGCATACATACACGCCTACACATTTTACGGGTTTAAAACCACCATCCGGTGAGTCCTCCCCACTTTACTCATTTCATTTATTTGTTCGGGATTCGGTACTACACGTCTTATTTGACTAATCCCTATTTTTATTTGTCTTTTTTGCAAGGGTAATCAAAACGATGAAAACGCCCTCTACTGTGCCGGCGGTGTTCGTAGAGGAAGAGAGGACCCACGCCTCCGCATAATCTCCCCGCTAAAAAAGGTACGCCCGCGATCACTTCCTTCATCACGCACCCCTTCGCTGTGCTCTCCATTCGGCACCCTAACGTGCCTGACGATCATGTTTCTTTTATTTTATTTTCCACTCCATATCCACACACCACATTTCATTTCCTCCTACGCCTATTTTCCTTTATTTTTATCCCCCATTTGTGGATCATTCTTCATACCCCTAAACCGGGAGCGGAAAACACGTCTACACCGCTGATTGATGTCCCTGCCTGTCGGAGGAGCCCAGACTCTCGAATTGATGCGCCAGGAATGCAGCTCCCCATGCATAGTCCCCCACCTGGTCCAAGTCCTCTAGCAGTGGCAGAAACCGATAATGGACTGCGTCACCCCTCATGGCAAACAGGAGTCTACCAAGAAAGAATGTGAGGAAGCGCCGCAAGTCCAGATCTGCCTGTTTCCTGGGCTCACTAGCTAGGGTCTCCCTGTAGCCCCTCGTCAGCCTCTCGAGCTACTCATCCACTGTCTCTCCCACCTCCTTGTCAGTCTGAGCTAGCCCTAAGCTCTCCTACAGATCTACCCTGGGGATGAGAGAAGACCTAGGACCTACAGTCAGATCTAGAAGCCTGCGAGCTATACCCTAATAGCATGGGTAGGTGAATCCGCTCATTGGACGCCCGTACACCCTCAGGCCCATGATCCTACTCACGTCCTCCAGGATGGGGATCATATGTCCCCATGGGAACATGAAGTCGCCTCCTCAGCATCCCACCTGCTGTGTAGGGCCTGGGTGAGTGGGCATCCACCCTCATTCGGTCCATCCGGAGCACCTCCCCAAACCCCATCTCATCTAACCTATCCCTCTGAAACCCGGAGAAGGCCAGATACACCGCCAACACTAGGAGCCAAGAAACCCTGCCCTCATCTCACCCTGCAAGCACAGAAGGAACAGTAGGTCATTTTAAGTATGTTGTGTTTGGTTCCTCGGCTGAGGTCGCGTCGACCCCGTAGGCTGCGACTGTAACGTCGCGTGCTTTTCGGATCCTTATGGATCATGCGTGTAATGGTTGTGATGGCCACTGTAAGGCCAGTGTGGTTTGGTCGTGTGGTATGTGCAGGTGTGGTGCAGGTTTGGTCCTAGAATAAGATAGGACCTGCTATAGTTGATTAGGGTTGACGGCCAGGTGTGGTCGTTGACTTGTTGGCGTCCATATGTAGACGTTTACTATATGAACTTGAGGAAGGGATATGGACGTCTAGCCTTGGCGGTCTGATTGGCGACAGCCTTGTTGACGCCACCTGTGCGACCTGCAGAATATAGGTCTGCCCGAGGACAGTTCCCTCACTCCATTCACCCTCTCCCTTGCCCTATTTTCATGCCTTTGCTTCCCAATGCTTCCAATGGTTGTGGAAGGCTAGTTGGAGGATCGTGGAATGCCAGACGGTGTCGAATCAGCCAAGGAAATGCCAGACCGTGGTGCATTACCGTAGGAACTCGCGGAGGGTTCGGTGTGGATCGGGAGAATTTAGGAGGTTTAAGCGTGTATTGAGATAGGGAATGATCCCTTTAGTTCCTATAGGTTGTGATAATACAATTGGAAAGCATGAATCTGCATGATAATTGTGATTTTGGGTAATGGTATCCATGCGGGGTACATGGGTGGTTTGAGCAATTGAAGAATAAAACATGTTGATTTCGTTTGATTGTAATGCATGCATGCTAGGGGAGGTGTTTCCTGGTGTTTTCCCGCTGGTTTTAGGGCCGAGGATACTTGTGGAGTAGGCCTAGGGTTTCTGTGAGAACTGGTAGCCGAGGAGCTTGGCGTCAACATCGTTTGACGCCAGGTTCTTCAGCTGGGAGATTAACGGCCAGATACCTTGCCGTTTACATCCCATCGACGGCAGTCGATGTTGCCGCCAGCATGTTATATGAAAATGTTGTTATATCAGATATTAGTGTTATCGAGCGGTGCAACAATAATTGTGGTGCACCTAGTGCTCGTGGTTCTGAGATTAGCGTACTGGGTACACAGTTCGCTGGTTCTTTACGTGTTTACGTGGTGTTCATGCTATGGACTACTAGTGCACGCGGTTTACGTGAGTCTTCACGGGGTTTATGTGTGACGTGCACGTGGTTTTGTGTACGTGCAAGTAGTACGACGCCTACCATGGTTACCTCTCCAGTTGGGTGCCCCAGGTTCTTTGTGAGCCAAGCTGTTAGCTCAAGGCTTTGTCCGGTACGTGTTGTACCGTCAAGGTCTGTGTCGTCTGACCTGGACACCCTCACTCCTGTGTTTGAGTTGTACGTCCGGCTGAGGGAAAGACGACAGTGGGACAGTGACACTTGTGTTTGTCTTTAGTCACTTGTAGCGCGCTCGTAGTTGGGGGTACGGACACCAGTAGTCGACACTGGTCCCCAGCTAGTCCTTTTCCAGTGCCTCACTCTAGGCAGCCCAGGCCAGGGTCTCTAGAGGTGCCAGGCATGGGCCTCGACCGTGTGGTCCGCAGGTGGTGGTGTTTAGTTGGTCTCCACAGTTGCTTGACCTTTTCACGTGGAGCGGCAGCTGGACCTTTCGTCCGTGGCTGCGAGACTGAGAGGTAGACCTGTTAGCTTGTCCGAGTGAGTCTCTGGTGTCGCGAACCAGTTCACGTGACTCGTGTTTGGTTGTCTCTACTTTAGCTTGTACACTTGTACTGATTTGCCGTTTAATTATTACAATTGTTTTTTCGTAGTCGGCAGACGGTGAGTACTTTTACAGCTTTCATATCCTGCTTAGCTATTCTATAAATTGTTGGTACTGTTTACTGTTTTTGTACTTGGTTTTGGTTTGCTCGGTTTTGGGGGAGTTCCCTACTGAGCCAGTGACTCGCGAGGCTCACCCCTACTCCCACAGGTGAGAGCGAGGAGGACGTTTCTCGACCGTCGTCCAGTTCAGAGCCGCGTCGTAGCGGTGCAGGTCAGTACCTCCAGCAGCAGTATAGTTCAGTAGTGTAGTCTCAGTAGTGCAAGTAGTAGCAGCAGTGTAGTTAGTTGTTTATTTTCTTCAGTTGTACCTCGGGGTATGCCCCAGGCTCTTGTACTTTCTTTCAGTTTTGTGGAAATATGGCTATGTAAACTTGTGAAATATATATATGAGATGGTGTGTTCCTTTGTGTTTACACGGACTGTGGTTTGGTATCCCTGCGAGGCTTCGGCTCGTTCGCGGGAGGCGGACTCGGATCAAGTACGTTATCGGTTTAACGGCTTGAACGAGGTGTTCCGCCACAGTTGGTATCAGAGCAAGGTTCGTGTTAATATAAGGGAACTAGAAAGATACATAGCCTTATTTCGGTCTTTGTACACTGTTGGTAGGGACCCTGGTTTCTGATAATTCGTTGTTGTGATTTTGTTTGATGTTTTGTTTGAGCAGAAATTTTTAAAATGGCTGATAGAAGAGATTGGGTTGGTGGAGGAGATGATCCAGAGGAGAGTATCAGCGTATGATAGAGAGGATCTGGGAGAGCCTCTAATATCCAAAGGAGGATGGATCAGCAGGCGTCGGTACCACCGGTTGCAGTGCCACCTGGGGATGGAGAGACTGTACCTATTGCTCCAGTTCCACCAGGATTGGAGGTGCCTTTTGTAGCACCCTTGCCACCACCACCACCAGTGTTAGCAGAGGAACCAGTGATGCAAGTTGAGAAATTTCTGAGATTGCAGCCGCCTACTTACTCAGGAGGGCCGAATCCAGATACAGCGGAACACTGGGTCCATGAGATTGAAAAAGTCTTTGAGACCATGAGGTGTCCGGCAGCAGATAAAGTTGTGCTAGCTGCCTATCAGTTGAGAGGTTTTGCATTGGAATGGTGGCGATTGAAGATGCATACCACCTTTCAGGCAGGACAGAAGAGGCTATCACTTGGTCGGAATTTCTTGATGTATTTAACGATACATTCTTTTTATTCAAGTGCAGCAAGTGAAGAGGGAGCAGTTTCGGACACTCCAGCAAGGTAACTCTTCAGTTTTAGAGTACCAGATGAGGTTTATGGCACTTAGTCGATTTGCGCCTTATGTAGTATCAGATAATAATATGATGGTTGAGTATTTCATTAGAGGTTTGAGAGTGGAGTTGCAGGATGCAATAGTACCTCTCATGTGTAAGATAGTGGAAGAAGCAGCCCAGAGAGCAGCTACGTTGGAGAGGTCTATTCGGACTCGTCAGGTGGGCGAGTCAGGCTCAAGTAGTTTTCGGCTACCACAGCAGTCAGTGGGTACGAGTAAGGGTAAAGCACCAGTAGGACCTTTCTCATCAGGCTTTGGTAAATGGGGCCAGAAATTGAAGCAAGCATTTAAGGTAAAGGAAGAGGATGGGGAGGTCGTCAACAGTTTCAGCAAGGTCGTGGTAGGCCAGAGGTGGAGGAGTCGCAGCAGAGTACTGCCAGGCAGCCCATTATTCCACCAGGGTATAGATGTTATAATTGCAATCAGCTGGGGCATTTGATCCGCAATTGCCCCTATCCAGAGAGTATGGGTATGGAAGGGTGTGCAGCAGCAGCAGCAGCCTCAGCAGTTCCAGCAGCACAAGCAGGTCGTGGCAGAGGAGCACCGCAGCAGCGAGGAAGAGGCGGGTTATAGCTATCACCCGAGCCCAGGCGGAGCATCGAATATGATAGAAGGTACTTTACCTCTTTATGATTATTCAACAAGAGTTTTATTTGATTCGGGTGCCTCTCATTTTTTTTTTCGAAGAGTTTCTGGATTGTATGGCTCATCCTTAGAGGAAAAGCCTTGTGAGTTAGTAGTGGAGGTTCCCTCGGGTGAGTTCCTACTCACTTTGAGCTATATAGATGAAGCTCCTGTTATGATTGAAGGGAACTAGATGTCGGGTCGGTATATGCCCTGCAGTTGGCAGATTATGATATTATTTTGGGTATGGATTGGCTTGAGACTTATGGAGCAATGCTAGATTACAGAAAGAAAAAGATCAGGTTTTGTCATCCTAATGGTGCAATATTTGAATATCAAGGTATGCCTTTTTATACCTCTAAGTTTCTAATTTCTACAATTAGAGCTAGAAAGTTGATAAATGCTGGATGTGTGGCTTATTTAGCCTCGGTAAGTTTGGTAGAAGCTAGTCAGTCAGTTGAAGCAGTTCCCGTGGTTAGGGAATTTGCTGATGTTTTTCCTGAAGATTTGCCTAGTTTAGCTCCACATAGAGAGGTGGACTTTACCATTGAGTTGCTGCCAGGTACCATGCCGATCTCTAAAGCTCCATATCGGATGGCACCAGCAGAACTTAAAGTATTGAAAAGGCAATTAGAAGAGTTGTTGCAGAAAGGATTTATTAGACCAAGTCATTCCCCGTGGGGAGCGCCAGTGTTGTTTGTGAAAAAGAAAGATGGAAGTTTTCATGTGTATTGATTATAGAAAGATAAATGATGTGACCATTAAGAATAAGTACCGTTGCCGAGGATAGATGATCTGTTTGATCAGTTGCAATGAGCGAAGGTATTTTCTAAAATTGATTGAAGGTATGGGTATGGGTACCATCATTAAGGATTAAAGAGGAGATATAGATAAACAGCTTTCAGAACCAGATATGGTCACTATGAGTTTGTGGTTATGCCATTTGGGCTGACTAATGCTCCTGTAGGTTTATGGATCTGATGAATAGAATTTTTCATCCATATTTGGACCAATTCATTATGGTCTTTATTGATGATATTCTGATTTATTCAGCATCTAAAGAGGAGCATGCAGCTCATTTGAGGTTTACCCTGCAGTTGTTAAGGGATAACAGTTGTTTGCTAAATTCAATAAGTGTGAATTTTGGTTGAAAGAAATTCAGTTTCTGGGTCATGTCATCTCAGCTAAAGGAGTGGCAGTGGACCCAAGTAAAGTGGAAGCAGTGATGAAATGGGAAGTGCCTAAGACAATTACTGAGATTAGAAGTTTTTTGGGATTGGCAGGTTATTATAGGCGCTTTATACAAGATTTTTCTAAGATTGCGGCACCTATGACAAGTTGACCAGGAAAGGTGTGCCATTGTGTGGTCCGGTGAATGTCAGAAAAGTTTTATGGAATTGAAGAAAAGGCTTACAACAGCACCCATATTGACATTACCGGCAGGAAGTGGTGGTTTTGTGGTATATGCAGATGCTTCAAGGAGAGGACTTGCCGCAGTGCTTATGCAGCATGGCAAAGTGATAGCTTATGCGTCCAGGCAATTGAAGCCAGCAGAAGAGAATTACCCCACTCATGATTTGGAATTGGCAGCAGTTGTGTTTGCTTTGAAAATATGGTGGCATTATCTGTATGGTGAGAGATTTGAGATCTTTACAGATCATAAGAGTTTGAAGTATATCTTCTCGCAAAAGGATTTAATCTTCGTCAGCGTAGATGGATTGAATATTTGAAAGATTATGATTTCAATTTGGCTTACCATCTTGGTAAGGCCAATGTTGTAGCAGATGCCTTGAGTAGAAAGGCATATATAAATTGATGATGATTAAAGAGTGGAAGCTTATGAAGAGATAGTGGAGAACTCCTTGTATGTGCCCAGTCAGCGACGGACAGTACTAGCTGCTAGTGCTGTAGAACCGTCCTTGTATTGGCAGATTGTTGAGGCTCAGAGAGCAGATGTAAGTTTAGCTGAAATTGTAAAAATGGAAGGAGTTGCTATTGATGATAATTGTGTGGTTAGGCTCAGAGGCAGATGTTTGTTCCAGCTGAAAGAGAGGTGAAGCAGCGAGTGTTGGAAGAGGCTCATAAATCCAGGTACACTATCCATCCGGGTAGTACTAAAATGTACCACGATTTAGGAAGCATTTCTGGTGGCCTCATATGAAAAAGGAAATAGCAGATTTGTTGCAAATGTGCTATCTGTCAACAGATTAAAGAAGAACATAAGAAGCCTGGAGGTCTATTGCAACCGTTGCCCATTCCACAGTGGAAATGGGATGATATTTCCATGGACTTTGTGGCAGGTTTACCAAGATCAAGTTCAGGGCATAATGGAATATGGGTATTTGTTGATAGATTAACTAAGGTGTGCCGATTAGTGGCAGTAAGTATGTCTTAGACAGTGGACATATTAGCAAAAGTAGATGTTGAAAGAATTGTTCCATTGCATGGTATTCCGAAGACTATTGTGTCTGACAGAGATCCAAGATTTACTTCTGGTTTTTGGAGAAGTTTGCAAAAAGTAATGGTACTGAGATGAGATATAGCTCCGCTTATCATCCCCAGACAGATGGTCAGACAGAGAGGACTATTCAGATGATTGAAGATATGTTACGAGCTTGTTGTTTAGTTTGGGGAGGTAACTGAGAGCATCATTTGGGAATGGTTGAGTTTGCCTATAATAATAGTTATCATACCAGTCATGGGATGGCACCGTATGAAGCTTTATATGGAAGGCCATGTAGAACCCCATTGAACTGACATGAAGTGGGAGAAAGGCAATTAGTGGGTCCTGAATTGATTCAGCAAACCACAGAAATAGTGAAGCTTATTAAGGAAAAATTGCAGGCAGCTCAAAGCAGGCAAAAGAGTTATGCAGATAATCGAAGGAGACCACTTCAGTTTGAAGTGGGAGATTTTGTTTTCTTGAGAGTTTCCCCGAGTAAAGGTGTTATGAGATTTGGTAAGACTGGAATGTTGAGCCCAAGGTATGTGGGAATTACAAGTAATTGAAAGAATTGGGGAAACAGCTTCTAGACTGAATTTGCCAGTAGATTTTGCGGATATCCATGATATATTTCATGTTTCTATGTTAAGAAAATGCATTGAAGATCCAGCTCAAATAATTAGTTATCAAGGTGGTGACCTAAGGCCAGATATGACTATGCCAGAATATCTGGTACAGATCATGGATTGAAAGATAAAGAAGCTAAAAAATAAAGAAATTGAGTTAGTTAAAGTGCGATGGGAAAATAGGTTGGGTGGTGAGGATACCTGGGAGTTAGAGGAGGAGATGGCTAAAGGGTATCCCTATCTGTTTGAATAAACTTTTGTATTTCTTTTTAGATGATAGTACTTGTAAAAATGTGTATATTTAAGTAGTTGGTATTTGAGTTGTGTTATGAATTTCGAGGTCGAAATTTCTTTTTAGATGATAGTAATGTAACGTCGTGTGCTTTTGGATCCTTATGGATCATGCGTGTAATGGTTGTGATGGCCATTGTGAGGCTAGTGTGGTTTGGTCGTGTGGTATGTGCAGGTGTGGTGCAGGTTTGGTCCGGGAATAAGATAGGACCTACTATAGTTGATTAGGGGTTGACAGCCAAGTGTGGTCGTTGACTTGTGGCGTCCATGTTATTGACGTTCACTATATGAACTTGGCGACAAGGGATATGGACGTCTACCCTTGGCGGTCTGATTGGCGACAGCCTTGTTAACGCCAACATGTGCGACCTGCAGAATATAGGTCTACCCGAGGATAGTTACCTCACTCCATTCTCCTCTCCCTTGCCCTATTTTCATGCCTTTGCTTCCCCAATGCTTCCAATGGTTGTGGAAGCTAGTTGGAGGATCGTGGAACGCGAGACGGTGACGAATCGGCCAAGGAAACGCCGGACCATGGTGCAATTGCCGTAGGAGCTCGCAGAGGGTTCGGTGTGGATCGGAGAATTTAGGAGGTTTAAGCGTGTATTGAGGTAGGGAATGATCCCTTTAGTTCCTATAGGTTGTGATAATACAATTGGAAAGCATGAATCTGCATGATAATTGTGATTTTGGGTAATGGTATCCATGCGGGGTACATGGGTGGTTTGAGCAATTTGAAGAATAAAACATGTTGATTCGGTTTGATTGGAATGCATGCATGCTAGGGGAGGTGCTTCCTCGTGTTTTCCGCAGGTTTTAGGGCCGAGGATACTTGTGGAGTCGGCCTAGGGTTTCTCTGAGAACTGGTAGCCGAGGAGCTTGGCGTCAACATCATTTGACGCCAAGTTCTTCAGCTGGGAGATTAACGGCCAGATACCTTGCCGTTTACATCCCATCGACGGCAGTCGATGTTGCCGCCAGCATGTTTCTATGAAAATTGTTATATCAGATATTTAGTGTTATCGAGCGGTGAACAATAATTGTGGTGCACCTAGTGCTCGTGGTTTCTGAGATTAGCGTACTGGGTACGTAGTTGGCTGGTTCTTTACGTGTCTACGTGGTGTTCAGTGTAGTGGACTACTAGTGCACGCGGTTTACGTGAGTCTTCACTGGGTTTGTGTGTGACATGCATGTGGTTTTGTGTACATGGCAAGTAGTACGACGCCTACTGTGGTTACCTCTCCAGTTGGGTGCCCCAAGTTCTTTGTGAGCCAGGCTGTTAGCTCGGGGCTTTGTCCCGGTACTCGTGTTGTACCGTCGATGTCTGTGTCGTCTGACCTGGACGCCCTCACTCCTGTGTTTGAGTTGTACGTCCGGCTGAGGGAAAGACGACAGTGGGACAGTGACACTTGTGTTTGTCTTTAGTCACTTGTAGCACGCTCGTAGTTGGGGGTACGGACACCAGTAGTCGACACTGGTCCCCAGCTAGTCCTTTCTAGTGCCTCACTCTAGCGAGCCTAGACCAGGGTCTCTAGAGGTGCCAGACATGGGCCTGCGACCGTGTGGTCCGCAGGTGGTGGTGTTTAGTTGGTCTCCACAGTTGCTTGACCTTTTCACGTGGAGCGGCAGCTGGACCTTTCATCCGTGGCTGCGAGACTGAGAGGTAGACCTGTGTTAGCTTGTCTGAGTGAGTCTCTGGTGTCGCGAACCAGTTCACATGACTCGTGTTTGGCTGTCTCTACTTTAGCTTGTACACTTGTACTGATTTGCCGTTTATTATTATAGTTGTTTTTTCGTAGTCGGAAGATGGTGAGTACTTTTACAGCTTTCATATCCTGCTTAGCTATTTTATAAATTGTGGTACTGTTTACTATTTTGTACTTGTGGTTTTGGTTTGCTTGATTTTGGGAGTTCCCTACTCAGCCAGTGACTCACGAGGCTCACCCCTACCCCACAGGTGAGAGCGAGGAGGACGTTTCTCGACCGTCATCCAGTTCAGAGCCGCGTCGTAGCGGTGCAGGGTCAGTACCTCCAGAAGTATAGTTCCAGTAGTGTAGTCTCAGTAGTGCAGTGTTGTCACGCCCCAACGCGGAATATCGGAGCGCGAAGGCAGTTGCAAGAAAAGGATAGAGCGTATACTAGACATCAAACCATTGCACACTGAATAATACTAAAGCAAATCTTTTCATTAATATTTCCAAATGTCTAGTTACAACCATCAATATCAGAGCCATTCTAAAGGGCCCAATTACATGCAACAGAAGGAAATAACTAACTACAACTCTAAGATAACATAATGACTCGAGGGTACTCTTGGCTTCACTCTTGGTCATTCCCTTCCTCGTGAGTGTATGTGTCGTCCTCGGTCTCACCTGAGAACACAACATCAAATAACGTAGGGTGAGCGATAACGCCCAGTAGGACTTAAATCTCAGGCTCAAGCAGGCTTTAAATAATTAACGCATTTAATGGCGGAGTGTCTAAAGATAGCCGGTATAAGAGAGTCAAAATATAGTAAGAGGTAGCACAACAGGTAACAAGATAGCACAATAGCAGGAGATCGAGTATAGTTTCCAAAAATAGCACAAGTATCGAATATAGCACGAATAGCAGGATGGCCACAACACAACTAGTACAAGTATAATAATAGCACGACGAGTATAGCACTTGTTTGTCATTCTAGACATCGAGAGAGTATAGCACGTTTTGTGGTTTTGATTGTCATATAGATAGTCGAGATAGATAGCACTTGAGTGTAATGCCAAACACTCTGATCATTTAACTCCATGGGCACTAGCACTTTCGGGCACACATCCCAGGACCAGATCAGGCCCTTTATATATTGCCAGGCATGGTTATATTGTTTATCTTTAGACAATCAGTCAATGGCCAATATAGAGTACCAAGAAGAAGATGAGAGCACTAGATGAATAGACGAGAAGTAGAGTGAAAGTGAAGTGAATAGACGAGCGAGTAGAGTACAGATGAGAGCTATTATACATTGCACGTAATGTGACGAGTAAACAGGCGATAGTAACAGTTGCACAACACGCGCACATCGTATTGGCAGTCAGGTGGAATTCACGATCTTCCCACTGGCCTTATTATGCACAGGTCCAGAGGTCCGGCGTGATTTAAGACGAGCGAACTTCTAATAGTCGTTTGGATCATATTGATCCCTAGAGGGTATCATAGGTATTAGGGTACCACCGGCTCGTCGACCATGTGGGAATCCATGATCAGAGGAGACTTGCGGAGGCCTTGTGCAAGAGTTCACTAGTCCGGCGAAAGGAATATCCGACGGAGAGTTCACCACAAGCCAAGTAAAGTGTGTATATAAAACATGTGTTCAACGTTCTAGAGGAATTCTAGAACAGTGGAGCGTCGATATCGGTATATAATCAACGCAAGAAACGAATACAAGTCCTTTAAAATAGGGCAATTAATATACTTTATTGCAATAAATTACCAGATACATTATGAGATATTTTCTGCAAGATTTCAGCCATATATGGATGGTTCAAGTGTGTGCAAGTGCAAGAGAAATCATAGATAGAAATAAGTCGTGAACATGTATTTTAAATCATTCAATATAGCACCATTTTAAGTAGGTTTTTACTGGGGGTATAACGGTAGAAGGCGTAAGAATTATTTAGAAAGCAACAAAAATATTTTTCATGGGTTTTTATCAAAAAAACTGAGAAGGCGACATAAGTCAATGAGCATTGCGACAGGGGCCAGGCAGAACGCGACAGGGTCCTGTACGGGGTGCGACATGGCTGTCTGTTCAGGCGACCAGACGCGACGTAGGTACTGTCGCATTCAGAAAGCGACAAGGAAGGCGTCGCGATGACTTGAGAAAGCGACAAGTGGATGGTCGCAATCAGACCCAGAAGGCGACATATCGGCCTGTCACAATCTAGTTGTCTGCACCTGGCCTGACAGGATTCAGACCAGGCTTTGGATTGCGGGCCAACTTGAAATCGAATGATACAAGGTGCTTTGAAAAATCATAACTAATTGTATAGTGAACGAAAAATCATGAAACCAGTTGCAAATTCAACTAGACATGTAAGAGTACTTCCAGTAAATCGGAATTAGAGAGAGAGCATGGTTTGAACATGGTTTGAGAACGAACAAGGACGAGTAACATAGAACAGACATAGAGAGCAAGATTGCTTTAATTCGAGCAACATGCTCAATGAAATTTAGGCTTTTTAGGGGCAAATGATCCCTAACAACATGAAGTATCTACAGTAAAACTTTCGTAGCATGGGATCAAGTATACATAGAGATTGAATTAAACATGACACCTCGGGGTTATCATGTTTGCAGTTCTTCAAAAATTAAGAACAAAAGATAGGGTGGATGGAAAAATATGAAACTTGGGGTTTTCGTTCAAGAGGGTAGGAAGAACCTACAGAAAAAGTTTCATTGTTTATGCTTGTGAGAATGCCTACCTTTGACTCGATTGTCTTCTAGGGCTAGAACTTGAAGAACAAGGGAAGAAGCTTCAATCTCTTCTTCTCTCCACGAAATCCTCTCCTCCTTAGCCTCCTCTCCACGTCCAGCAACTCTTGGCAACGAGCTAGGGTTGCCCAAGGGAGTTTAGGAGGTGTATTTATGCAAGTATGTATTTCTATTCCTACTACTACTCTAATTCCTCTTAAATACGAAATTTCCTTACTCTAACCTTCCTTCCTTGCTTTCCAAACTCTATTAGACTTGGAAAAGATCCAAATTCATGCTAACCCATATGGGGTAGGTTTAGGAATCCAATTCCAACTCTAACTTCCTATTTAATGCATTAAATACCCCTTTTCTATTTAGGTAATAATTTAGTTACGAATTTTGGGTATTTTCCTATTATTCTCCATTTGTAAATTCATATTTTTGACCCAATAAATACTAGAAGATCCATTAAGCAAAGCCCATTACTCTTTTCCATTTAATGGGTTTTATTTAATGCTCTATTCAAATATTCATTTAGCTAGGTTTTAAATCTTTATTTAAATTTTTATTTTTCGTAAAATTTCAGGTTGCTACAAGTGTAGTAGCAAGAGTATAGTTAGTTGTTTACTTTCTTCAGTTGTACTCGGGGTATGCCCCAGGCTCTTGTACTTTCTTTCAGTTTAGTGGAAATATGGCTAGGTAAACTTGTGAAATATATATATGAGATGGTATGTTCCTTTGTGTTTACACGGACTGTGGTTTGGTATCCCTTGCGAGGCTTCGGCTCGTTCACGGGAGGCAAACTCGGATCAAGTACGTTATCGGTTTAACGGACTTGAATGAGGTGTTCCGCCACATCGACCTTGTCATGACGCCCCGATGCACCGCGACATGGTCGTAACGCCTAAGGTGACCGCGACTTTGTCGCAACGGCATATGGCCGACCCGACAGTATCACGAGACCTGACCCCGTCGCGACAGGGCGGGCCATCGTGTTTTTAGACCTGGACCGACCGGAGCCTTCCTTGTCCAGGGGTCATTTTTTCTGGGCATCACGCCCTACATTGACCCTCTATGGGGCATCCTCATCCACACACACCATCAATCAAGAGGATGGGGCTTCGTGGGCCTACCTTTTTCATGGTGGCCTCCTATGCCATCGCTGCCACCTCCACGTCCACAGCCGGGTCCTCCTCTTCCTCCATTTCAATCTCTGGCACCAGGGGCGTCGCCTCGTGCCGCCGGGAAGCCCTCTTCATTGTCGGTCGCTTCCCCTTTTCACCGCCGTTACCACCGCCCCCCTCCATTGCCTTTGTAAGTGAGAGAGGGAGAAAGAGAGGAAAGAAAGAGAGAGAGGGAGTGAGGAGGAGAGTGAGAGGAGAGCTCGAGAGTAGGAGGGG
Source organism: Colocasia esculenta (assembly GCA_014218235.1). NCBI lineage: Eukaryota > Viridiplantae > Streptophyta > Magnoliopsida > Alismatales > Araceae > Colocasia > Colocasia esculenta. Next base: position 17,626 of record JACBKR010000826.1, read on the forward strand.
GAGTCGCCGGAGAAGGGAAAATCACCAAAGCTTAGAGACAAGAGAGAGTTTGAGCGCGTGAAGGGGGGAAGAAGAGAGCCTTCTATGTTTTGAATCGCTTGGTTCATGTCGTGACAGCTATAGGCGTCGCGTTAAGATCGTGGCGGTTGGATAAGTCGTGACGATGTCGCGACCTATTGACCCGTCGCGACCTTAAAGCGACGCCTATTTTGGTCACGACTTCAACTGAACAATGCAAATAGTGAATAAAATGCTGATTTTATTGATTCAAATTGTCCATTACAACTCCTAATCATGTCTACAATCAATCAAGCTAGCTTTTCAAACCCCTAACTACCACCTTTACTCTTCTTGCTACTCTCACGCACCCGGTACTATCGGTCGGACCCTCTTCAAGGCCAGTTGATACTCGAGGGTCACATCCTCATCCTCCGTCACTTCCACTGAGATAATACCCATGGCACACCCCTCCCAATGGACGATGGCACTCCTCACATCCCGTTCATCCTGTTCATCATTCATTTTCCGTGCTTGGATTAGCGAGTAGTGGGAGAGAGTCGGCATGACTGTGTGTGCTGCACCGCATTGGAGGTAGCATCGGTCGGGGTTGTAGAGGACCAGTGCTTCATCGCCGATCAGCCGTAGAGCCAAGCCAATGCACTGAGGGATGTGGATCATCTTGTTGTGAAGAAATCTCGGGCACATCTCAAACTGCTCCATGGTCATCATCTTGAAATAGATCCTCCATTCTTTCAGTCCCTTGATCATCGCTATTGCACACCATGCCCGGGTAGTCATGTGGAGTGGGGTGCCGACAAAGCCAAGTGGGTGGTGGAGCATGCTCATACATTTGACGAAAGGATCATCCATCGCCTTGAAGTTGATATGCATCCCCATCTAGCACTCTAGGGCGACCACGGAGCCGAAGAAGGGACCGCTAGTAGCTGCAAAGGATAACCCAGCATAAAGATAGCCAAGTACAGCCTGAGAAATGCTCATACCTTCCCAAGCACAGCTGATGGCGTTTAAGTTGGATGTAGAGAGAAGATGGTCCTGTGCGGGGAAGAGGATGACGCCGCATATGCAGATAGCGGCTGCCTTGGCAATGGCAAGATAGTTTCCAGTATTCCTCTTGCATTGGGAGGCGATCCATGAGAGATGGAATGAGATGGACATAGCCAGGGCTTTCATGGTCCGTAGGTCCTCATGCTGGTGGGGTGATCTCCGCGAGGATGGCCCAGGAGTTGATGGGAGTCACACTATGTGCAATGCGGTACTCCTCCCCTTTCTTGTCTTTGGGAGCCCTAGCACGAGCTCCAACTCTTCCAGTAGTATTGTGGCCTCAAATGAAGAAAGATGAAAGTGTGGGTCTGTGGGTGCCATAGATCCACAAGCGCAGTGAGACTATCCACACATGCACCATCTTGTGGTAGTTCTTGGCCAATGTAAGAACGATGGTGAGCTTCCTCACGCAGCAGGTTCGTGGACACCACGGGAAGCGCGTTAACCATGGGCTCAAGCCATGGGATCTTGGAATAGCGTCTATGCCCGGGAGGATCTGGAAGAGAGTATAGAAGTGAAGGTGGCAGAAGTAGAGAAGAGAAGAAGAAGAAGGAGAAGAAGAAAAGGAGAGAGAAAATCAAGAGCTAGAGAGAGAAAGCTTACTTGAAGATCGGTCTCGCACTGATATGCCCGAGCATGGAGGAGAGACGAAGAAGAAGCCAGCATAGGCCGCCTTTGCTGCCTTGGGACCGCCATAAAGGGGGGGTTGGCTTGGAAGGAGGAAATGTTGGGTTCTCATATTGAGAATGTTGGGTTACAACAAGTGTTTAAATGTTTTTGATGATGAGCAATACTAATTGATGTTATGTTTGTTTTTGATGATGAACATTTCATGAACAAGACAAAATTGATGTGTTATGAATGTGTGAAACATGATGAGAATGACAATTGGATGCAAATGAAACACATGTTTTATATGTTCATTATATCTCACTAATTATGTCTTTTAATGTAGGTGTGAATGTACACAAGACAAAGCCCAAAATTCAAGTGCAAAAGAACAAGACAAGTTGTTGAAATAGTTCACCTGTCAACAGATGAATAGTGCATCTGTCAACAGATGAATAGTGCATCTGTCGACAGATGATTTTTGCCTGTCGACAGATCCACTCAGAAATCCATTTCCAGAAAGCCCAGTCTTCTGGTTTTTGCAAACCTATCAGCATCTGTCGACAGCAGCAAGTCGGCTGCCGACAGACGGAGTTTTCTGAAGATCTAATGGCCGGGATATGATCTATAATTTGGTGTTTCCTTTTAGCACGAATCTCTATGCTTGGACACCACTATATATGGATCATATGAGGCTATTTTCGCAGCAAGGAGCCACCATACCAAAACCCTAAGCAAAGGTCAAGAAGAAGGCTTTCTTCCTGCTGCCCTGCTTCATCTCTCTACCCAGAACAAAGAAGAACAACCTTCCAAGCGGAGTTGAAGCCGGTTCGTCCGAGGTTCAAGCTTCTCATCAACTGATACTTGTCAAGACGAAGCTTGGAGTCTTCTAGATGACCAACGAGAAGAGATCTACATCGATATTTGATTCTTCATCTCAAAACTCTTCTCTTTTCACTACTTTCATATATCTGTGTGTGTGAACTGATTTGAGATCAGTGCGTGGATGTTGTGGAAGTGTGGATTGTTGTTATGATTGCTTGTTTGCATCAGACAATGTGGTGTGTGGATCAGATCAAGGCTAGAGTATCTGATCTGTTGTGAACCTGGTCTAGCGTATGTGTGTGTGGTTGAGCCGTTGTGCTCGTTTGTGTGTGTTGTACTCAATTGTTGAGTAGTGTGTCCTCACTGTATGGGGGGTGGACGTAGGAGTCACGTGGTGTGATCTCCGAACCACCTAAAAAATCCCTTGTGCACTGTGGTTTGATTTGTGATTTGCATTGTGTTGCGCTAGATGCATGCATAGGGATTTCGTCTACACACTAACTGTAATTTATTCACACACATTACATCAGATCAAAGGGGTTTGATTGAGTAGATCTTTTAACCTGAAGTAGTTTTTAAACTGCTTAGTTTCCTCTGCAAATCTATTCAAAACCTCCTTCTAGCTTTGCCATCACCGAGTATCCGATCCTAACAAGTGGTATCAGAGCGAGGTTGCAGGTTCGATTCCCCCGGGTGCCGCTGGGGGGGGGGGTTTGTTGGTTGACTGCCATCGACTCCCTAGGGAATCGCTGCCACAATGCTGTTATGGGGCAACATAGTGACATCGGGGCTGGCAACCCAACCCGCCGCAGGGGTAAAACTCTGTGCGAAGCCCCTCATGCCGACCACAGCGTTGACGTGGTGCTTTGCGCTTCCGCCTTAAGATTTGGCTACCGCCTTCACTACCAGCTCGAGCTTTTGGTGCAACGGTAAGGGGCTCGGTCCAACAAGTGGTATCAGAGCAGGTTTTCTATTCATCGATGGTGATTTGGCTTATCTGTTTATGTGTGCTTAATTGCTCTGATTGGGCTTATAATTGATTCTTAACTGATCTGATTACTTTGTTGGTTGGTTTATTTATCTACAACATACTCAGAAATATGTCTGAGTTCTCGAGTATCATAAATAGACCATGTGTATTGAGTTTGATAACCATGTTGATAAAATGCAGGACTCCTTTAAGAAGACAAGCAAGATTGCAAATAAAACCAAAGACAAATGCTTCATGGCTCAAGGCAGCTCCAGAGGTCTCCTAGTTCAGACAAATCTGAAAGATCATATCTGTCAGAGACGTCAAGAAACTCTCAAAGGTCAGGTAAATCCAATTCAGAACCATTTGACGCATCAATATCTAATTCTGACTCAGAAGATGATATTTCCTATGATGAATTGATAGAATGCTATGACACTTGTCCAATCAATTTAAGAAGGTAAATCTCAAAACAAGAAGTTAAAAGAAAAATTGGAGAAGAATGAAATGATAATTGATAATGCTCAAGCATTCTATGAAGAAAATAAAAAATTAAAAATGGAGAATGAAAAATGGAAATGAAGTCAAAAGCTATGAAATCAAGTTTTCTAAGTTGAAAGAAGATCATGATCAGGTTGAATTTGAAAATTTTGATTTGAAGAATGAAAATGAAAAATTAATTGATCATAATGAGAATCTCAAATTGATAATGATCAATTGAACAAAAAAATCTCCAACATGGCTCATGATCACCAAATAAAGAAAAATGCAATCAACTAGTTGAGGAAAATAATCATCTCAAAAAGAAGATTGAAAGTTTGTATTATGACAGACCATTAAATGATGAATGGAACAATGCTAAGAAGAAAATTGCTGACTTGGAAAATCAAATGTTCAAGTGAAAATGAAAATAACAAAATGAGAAATGGTCTGAATGTAATGACAAATCAACTTCAAACTTCTGAAAAAGAAATTGTTGCATTGAAGGTTGAAAAAGAAAAGTTGACAAATGAACTTGAAGTGGCTATCAAACAAAGTCAAAACTCTACTAAAGTTCATGTTTAGAAAAATGTCAAAAACAAAATGAAAAATTGAACAAAAATGCTGCAAAAAGGAAGAATCATGTTTCAATTGAAAACCAGAAAAGAAAATGGAAAAGAAAAACGAGTCTACAAGGTCTCCACACCTCCTCCAGCAGCCCAGAATGTTTCAAGGAAATCTCCAACTCCACATCATGCCAAGAGATACCAAAGGGTACCACCTCTTCTTCTCAACCAAGGATAATCAAAGGTACTCTAAAGAATCTCAGAGATTCCAGAAAATGCATTCATACTATGGTAAGATTCAGGTAAATGCTCAACCCATTTGTTTTAAATGCAATAGGCTGGTTATCTTGCTAAATTCTGCTGGAATAAAAATCAGCACTATCATAATCATGCCAAACCAGTCCAATGCTTCACATGTCATAAAATTGTCATATTTCTAGAACTGTTGGCATAAAAACCATGATTCTGTGCATGATTCAAAGCTCCATAATAATCCATGTGTTCATACACACAAGGATAAACATCATGTTCATAAAGATCAAAAATTTCATGTATATATGGATAGGAAAACTGCACAAAACAATAGAAATCCAAAAACCAAATCACTTTGGATTCTAAAATCTTCATGTTAGATCCTAACATTAATGTCATTGCAGGACCCAAGCAAGTGTGGGTCCCAAAACAAGCTTGATCAACAAGCTGAGATGTCTTGCAGCAAATTAGAAATGAATTCATGCCATTGGCTGTGCAAGGTAAGAACTGATGGAGAACAAAGGTAAATTTTTATTGAGACTGTGATTGAAGACTGTTCAGGTAAAATCTCTTTATCACTTCAGTTTTGAACTGCAAGAATTGAAATGGATCTTTATCTGAGCAATGAAAATGTGTCTTAATGCTACCCCTACATAACAATGCCTCTTAGCAGTTGAAATCAGGTCATCTTACTTGTATAACTGTGCACATGATCTCTTGGTATATCAAATGATGACATGTGGAAAAATAAGTTATGCTTGTTTGGAAACTATCATTATGCGTGAGTAAAATACTCCGCCAAGTACCAAAAGTCATGTTATGCATAAGGCTAATATATGTGCTACTTTTTATGCATGTGTTATGGGGGAGTAAATTTTGAACATGCTTATGGATGCTCTTTTGTGTGCAAATGCTTGAATGATGTCTCATCACATGCACATCTTATGGGGGAGTAAGTTCAAGGTAGGTTGAGTGAAATACTTGAGAGAAACCCTTCATATTCATTATTTATTACTTCTCAAAATCTTGTTCTTCATGTCACTCATTCTATGCCTCAAAACTGATTTTCTCAAGTATCTGTCGACAGGCACTATCACATCTGTCGACAGACATGCTCTCCCAAACCAAGCCTTTCAGGCCTGTGTGCATCTGTCGACAGAGCACATTCTTGCTGTCAACAGATACACATTTTCTGTAAATTCTTCATCCTTCTTCATAATTTCTTCATTAGCATGTTCATATCATTGATGCAAGGGGAATTTGGACTTGCTATTCATTGCAACCTTTCATATTCACATAGTATCAAAGACATTGAATTAATCACAATGATTTTGATATAATATTTGTTGCTTGAGTCTAGGTTGTGTCATCTAGAAAACATTGATCAAATCTAATGATTTTAACCTAACTCACTTGAATAACTCTCTTGTGGATGATCATGTTCCTATATGGATTGACAAGTAAGAATGTTTTTGAACTTAATGTCTTTACATTGGCCTTTGACCTTAATAAACCTTTTGAACTTGATTTTCCGACTTAAAAAAAGAGAAAAGCCCCTATTTCTAAAGTCAAAATTAAAAAAAAACAAATATGTGAATTGGGACAAAGGCATAGCAATGATGAGTATCACTGAGTAAACGGGGACACGGGCATCACAAATGTCTGTCTTCGCGTCAAAAAGTCCTTTCATTATCTCTGCATAATGGTATGATGGTCATTCACACCGAGTAGCTGGGGGTATGGGCATCCCTATGTCTACCTTCACGTCAAAAGGTAAAAGTGATCCTAATTAACACTTTTCCCACATAAACTTGACAAAAGAAATTGTTCAAATGCTAGAAATAGAGTGGAGCCTCCAAGACTTAAATCAAGGGCAATGGGTTGTCTATTGTCAATTGTTCATGTAGACATTGCCTTCATTTACCAACTGAACATCACCCACTAAGGTATATGATTTTCTTCAATGGTTTTATTCAAAAGGGTTATCTCATTTTCATGTGTTTTTGAACGATGTATTCTAAATGCTATAACTTGAGATTCCCGAGTATTATCTCTTAACCATTGTAGAATTTTTATGTGTCTTAATACTAGTGTTCATGACATTTTGTAGTGGGTATCAACCTATTCTCAACCTTGCAATCTCATTTGAACACTCATTCCCCACTCATATCTTTCATAATTCAGTTATGTGGTCACACAATCCTTGCTTCATTCTTTTACTTGTGTGCACTCATTATCTTTTTGAATGTTGTCAAAAGGGGGAGAAACATCAATTGTGCATAAATTTAAAATTTTGTCATCATCAAAAAGGGGAAGAATGTTGGGTTCTCATATTGGAGAATGTTGGGTTACAACAAGGTTTAAATGTTTTTGATGATGAGCAATACTAATTGATGTTATGTTTGTTTTTGATGATGAACATTTCATGAACAAGACAAAATGATGTGTTATGAATGTGTGAAACATGATGAGAATGATATTGGATGCAAATGAAACAATGTTTTATATGTTCATTAATCTCACTAATTATGTCTTTTAATGTAGGTGTGAATGTACACAAGACAAAGCCCAAAAATAAGTGCAAAAGAACAAGACAAGTTGCTGAAATAGTGCACCTGTCAACAGATGAATAGTGCATCTGTCAACAGATGAATAGTGCATCTGTCGATAGATGATTTTCGCCTGTCGACAAATCCACTCAGAAATCTATTTCCAGAAAGCCCAGTCTTCTGGTTTTTGCAAACCTGTCAGCATCTGTCGACAGCAGCAAGTCGGCTGTCGACAGACGGAGTTTTCTGAAGATCTAATGGCCGGGTTATGATCTATATTTTGGTGTTTCCTTTTAGCATGACTCTCTATGCTTGGACACCACTATATATGGATCATATGAGGCTATTTTCGCAGCAAGGAGCACCATACCAAAACCCTAAGCAAAGGTCAAGAAGAGGCTTTCTTCCTGCTGCCCCTGCTTCTCATCTCTCTTCCCAGAACAAAAAGAACAACCTTCCAAGCAGAGTTGAAGCCAGTTTGTCCGAGGTCAGCTTCTCCATCAACTGATACTTGTCAAGACGAGCTTGGAGTCTTCTGTACGACTAACGAGAAGAGATCTACATCGGGATTTGATTCTTCATCTCAAACTCTTCTCTTTTCTTTTTCTTCACTACTTTCATATATATGTGTGTGTGCACTGATTTGAGATCAGTGCGTGGATGTTTGGAAGTGTGGATTATTGTTATGATTGCTTGTTTGAATCAGACAACGTGGTGTGTGGATCAGATCAAGGCTAGAGGATCTGATCTGTTGTGAACCTGGTCTAAGCGTGTGTGTTGTGTGGTTGAGCCGTTGTGCTCGTGTGTGTGTGTTGTACTCAATTGTTGAGTAGTGTGTCCTCACTGTGGGGGGTGGACGTAGGAGTCACGTGTGTGATCTCCGAACCACCTAAAAAATCTCTTGCGCACTGTGGTTTGATTTGTGATTTGCATTGTGTTGCGCTAGATGCATGCATAAGGATTTTTCTACACACTAACTGTTAATTTATTCACACACATTGCATCAGATCAAAGGGGTTTTGATTGAGTAAATCTTTTAACCCGAAGTAGTTTTTAATTGCTTAAGTTTCCGCTGCAAATCTATTCAACCCTCCTTCTAGCTTGCCATCACCGAGTATCCGATCCTAACAAGTGTATCAGAGCGAGGTTGCGGGTTTGATTCCCCTAGGTGCCGCTGGGGGGGAGGGGGGGGGGATTTGTTGGTTGACTGCCATCGACTCCCTTAGGGAATCGCTGCCATAATGCTGTTATGGGGCAGTATAGTGACATCGGGGCTGGAAACCCAACCCGCCGCAGGGGTAAAACCCAGTGCGAAGCCCCTCATGCTGACCACAGCGTTGACGTGGTGCTTTGCGCTTCCGCCTTAAGATTTGGCTACCGCCTTCACTACCAGCTCGAGCTTTTGGGTGCAACGGTAAGGGGCTCGTCCAACAGGAAAGAGATCTCTTCATGGTTTGAAGAGAGAGAAAACCAAGTGAGAATTGGAGAGAGAGGATGAGCTACAAAATAGCCCCTTACACCCCTATTTATAGACCTCTAGAAGGCCTAATCCTCATCCCAACTCGTCCCTAGGTGATAGAGTGGCAATAGGATAGGTTTAAGAGTCATATTAGTGTTAGGAATAGCCTTAGGATAAGGATAAGCTCGGTTTTTTGGGGATTATCGCACAGAATATGTCGCGACGCCCTGATCCGACGCGTTAGGGTCGCGACCATCCGTGGCGTCGCGACACTGTCGCGACCCCAAGGAGCGTCTCGTTTCTATCATTTGTGTTCTTGTGTCTATACATAGTTTGTTTTGTTATTTGTTGAGTATGTACATATTTTCTTCGTTGTTATAGTTTTATTTTAATTATTTATCAAAAATCATTAAAAATCAGAAAAACCATAAAATCACAAAAATGGAGCTTCACAAGTGAGTCACGTAAGTATCTATATCTCTACTCCCTTGCATTACTATGGTATCTACGATACTTATTAATCCCTAAGGCCTGTATTAATATATGGTATCTCCCTACGGTTATTTTTATTTCCTTCAAGGATCTGGCGGCGCTTGTTAATCACTCTGGATCTGAGTTCCCCTTCAACAAAATGGTGATGATCTAGGCTTGTTAATAAGATACCCGTTAAGTGATAAGTTTGGGTATGATGGATTTTGTCTTGCACAGCGGTTGCAGGAAGACTCTCGACCCATTCTTGTCTGACTTAACAATATTATGCTTGATATATTTTCTATTTTCCTCCTTTCTTTTGCATTGATTTAATGATTTCTTTTCTTTTAGCCCAACATGCATCTATAGGACTTTGAGCTATCATGATCATCCTAGCCTGCTAATGGTGGAGCTCTTGTTGAGTGCCCAACTGATAGCCCACGAATGCGTCGTTAAACACGTGACAACAATCTCAAATAATCGACCTTCACTAAATATTTTAACAGTAGTTAAGTGGTGAGACCGAGTCGAATCCACGGAGAACTAGATTTTAGAGTTGAAAACGTTGGGCTTTTAGTTAGGAAAATAGTGTGGTAATATTTAACTAAGTTGTGTTAAATAAATCTAAGCTAAGTGCAGAAATAAAGAGAGAGAGATAACAAGAGATGCTATTCAAAATTATAATTCACTAAACATCAACAAAAATGTGTGTATACTAAAACAAGTACCAACTGTTACAATGATAATAAAAAGATAGAAAATTAAGAGAGAGAGAGAAGAGAGAGAAAAGAGAGAGAGCGGAGAGAGGCGAGAGAGAGGAGAGAGAAGAGAGAGGGATAAAAGAGAGGGAGCGGAGAGAGAAGCGGAGGCGAGAGAGAGGAGAGAGGCGCGAGAGGAGAGAGAGAAGAGAGAAGCGTGAGAGAGAGGAGAGAGAGAGCGAAAGGAGAGAGAGATGAGAGAAGCGCGAGAGGAGAAGAGAGAGGAGAGAGAGTGCGAAAAGAGAGCACGAGAGAGAGGCACGAGAGGAAGAGAGAGAGAGAGGAGAGAGAGCGCCAAAGAGAGAGCGCGAGAGAGAGGGGCTTCACGTTGCATGGCGCGTGGAGGGCGGCAGCAGGCGGGGCAGGCGGCCGCGGCAGGCGCGGGCGACTGGGCGCGGGGTCGCGCAGCAGGGCGACGCGTGGGCGGCGCGTGGGCGCGCACGGGCGAGGCTGCGGCGCGCTGGGGCGGCAGGGCGCGCGCTGGGCGGGCGCGTGGGCCGCGGGCGAGCGGGGGCCGGGCGCACTCGGGCACGGGGCAGTAGGCGCGCAGGCGGCTTCCTGTTCTCCTGAGCAGAAGAGAGACTGGGGGAGAAGAAGAAGAAGGGAGGAAGAAGAGAGAAGAGAAGAGGGAGGGTGTGTGCGGAGGAAAATGGAGAGAGAAAGAGGGTGAGAATAATGGGGAAAAGAATAGTAAGAGAGAGAGGGGGGTTTAAATAAAGAGCTCTCTCTCTAAAAGAGAGGTTTTCAAAATAGGGGGAAATATTAGGAAAAATAGAAAAAAGAGGGGAAAAGAAAAAGGCAGGCGGCTAGGGTTTTGCAACATTCTGAAAATGCCAGATTTGCCCAGGTTGGATTGCTTGGTCCATTGGCCCGTTAAGCACTTCATTCAATGGCCCATTAACCTGCAAAGACAACATATAATTGAATTTAATCATTATTGTTTATGATAATAGAAATCTTATGAATAATCAGTATCAATCAACAAATGCATGATTATTTATGATAATCGTGATATTATCACATCCCCCAACTTACTCATTGCTAGTCCCTTAGCAATGCCCCAGGTGAATAATTAGGACTAATAGGAACTTCAAACATCATTTTTCATGTCAAGAAGTAGAGATAGACTGATCAATACTAAGTATTTCCAGTTCTAGTAGCATGTGTCAAAGAATCATGCAGTTCATGTTATTAGACAGTTCCTCAAGATACAGTTGAAATTATCATTTCCTTCATGAATGCACTTATAATCAATAAGCATTACTAAGATAGTGTATGAGTTTTTTTTGACCCATACTTAGAGATGATATCAACTCTACACCTCCTAAAATCCAATCCTCGAATTACAGGTAGCTTCCACTCTGCCCTTTTATTTTCATCCTTCGGTATCATTTTTTTCTTTCTTTGGATATCCTTTCACTGTTTGACGCGAACTTCAACACTTCATGAGGTGCCGAAGCCCGGTTACTAAGCTAGGGATTTCTTCTTTATTTTCATTTCATCATTTTTTTTTCATACTTGCAGGCATGTAGCTTTTTCCCCCACGATTAGTTTTCAATAAGAGTGTAGAATGTCAATCTTCATCATGAGTATTAGGTAAAACCCTCATCACCCTCTTGATGACACTTATTCATCATCTAATACATGTGTGAAAGTTCAATAACATTTCAAATGTAGCTTGAGGAAATGCTAAGAATATAACCACAAAATTCATCCTTTAGCGTGCCACTAGCACAAGTATATACTTAGTGTAAAATCAGTCTAGAATGATGTATTCCTTTCATGAAAATGATACATGAAGTAAATGAGCATAGAATAATGCCTGGGATGTTTAGGATTTAAAGATTTGAAAGATTTGACCTCCCCCACTTAAATGACATTGTCCTCAATGGCATAAAGTAACGAACATAGATAAAGCCAATGTAAGTTTAAGAAAGAGATGCAACCTGATGATCTCATGAGGGTGGTGGCACACTGGCTTCAGCAAAGGTAATAGTTGCTCACTAGCCTTCCAAAAACCTAGAACCAAAAAGAAAAAATAAGTTAAATGTCCTAAAAATATTGGGTTGCCTCCAATAAGCGCTAAGTTTAATGTCTTCAGCCAGACACAATGAAGTTCATGTGCATCTAGTCAGGATCATTCAGGGGAAGGGATTCTTAGGTGAGTGCTGCATGTTTTCCATGTAAGGTTTGAGACGTTGACCATTAACAGTGAAACTTTGACCTTTTTTAGGATCAAGAATTTTAACAGCACCATGGTCAAAAGTTTTTACAACATGAATGGTCCATTCCATCGAGATTTCAATTTACCTGGAAATAAGCATAGCCTAGAGTTAAAGAGCCAAACCTTTTGGTCAGGATGGAAGGATTTCCTCAAAATGTTTTTGTGATGAAAGATTTTTGTCTTGGCTTTATATATTCTGGAATTATCATAGGCTTCATTGCTCATTCCTCAAGCTCATGCAGTTGGAGGGCTCAATGTGATCCACTTGGGCTAAGTCAAGATTGAATTGTTTAATGGCCCAGTAAGCCCGATGCTCTAACTCAACAAGAAGGTGATAGGCTTTACAAAAATCATCTATAGGGAGACATGCTAATGGAGTCTTATAAGCAGTCCGATAGGCCCACAAAGCATCATCCAATCTTTCTGACCAATCTTTCCTATCGGCCTAACAGTCTTCTGGAGAATGTTCTTGATCTCCCTATTGGACACTTCCACTTGGCACTGGTCTGGGGGTGGTAGGGGGTAGCAATTTTGTGAGTTATCCCATATTTTTTAAGCAAAGCTCGAATTGGGAATGAGTGAAGTGAGATCCCCTATCACTTATGATGGCCCGAGGGCACCCAACCTAGAAAAGATATTCCTCCGCACAATTTCATGACATCCTTATGATCATTGGTGCGGGTGGCAATGGCTTTCAATCCATTTAGATACATATCAACTGCCACAAGGATATACTCATTGCCAAAGGATGAAGGGAATGGCCCATGAAATCGATCTCCCAGACATCAAAAATTTCTACCACTAGAATGGGGTTGAGTGCATCATGTCTCTCCTAGAGTTGTTGCCCACTGCTTGGCATCTCAGACAGGTCTTACTGAATTCATAAGCATCCTTGAACAATGTGCCAGTAAAACCCACTTTTGTATGTAGCACCCTTGATTTTTAAAATCAAGAAAAATAAAATTTTATTAATTAATAATGAGATAAATAACTCAATTAGAATAAAAGGGAATTATTGCAAATACCCATTAAGCTAAATTATTAGAGGGTTACTCTAATAACCCAATTCAATAGATGGGCCCAATAAGGATAGCCCATCATGGGATGAGAGGTAAATAAGCTAAATTCGTATCTAATTAATTAAATAAATAGTAAAGGTTTAAGATAAATGTTAAATAACTCATATATATCCTAAAAAGGAATCCTACCCATAACCTAACCTTTGACCACGAAATTAGCTCTCTCCCTAGCCATATTAGGTGGATAAATAATAAAAAGTGGGAGATAAAGAAGGAACTTAGAGTTTAATGAAAGAAGGACTCTTATAATGACTAGACTCCTATAGTTGGCCATATACACCAAAACTCATCATTAGCAATCCATTTTCGTGGCTAGAGCTCTGGAGAAAGAGGAGAAGGGCTGGAAAAAAAGGAGCAAAGAGGAGGAGGCTAGAACAAGAAGGGTTTTCGGATTTTCGACATCCAAACTAGGGTATTCTTGCTCCACGAAAAAGGTAGGCAATATCTCAAGCTAAAATCGTGAAATAATTATCCTAGGTAGCCTTCATGTACCTCCTCAAAAGCCCTATCGTTTCGTGGTATTTCGTTCATCCCTTTGAGCGAATTTAATTCGTGAAATCCTACTGTCGCCATGAACCCGAATCTCATGTTTTCTCTAATACCTTGCACGTACTTGTGCCCATGCTATGATAAAATTCTCATTGATACTACCATGTAATAGCTTTCAAACGCCCCTGGTCTTGCTTGATTTCGATCTCCCATAGGGAGAATTAAATCTTTGAATATCTGTCAGATCCTTTGCACTCACTCTCCTTGTTTCCTTTTTAATCTCGTGCACACTTGACATCATTCTATGAAAATTATCATAAATACTACTACATATTATCTTTCAAACGCCGCTGTTTTCAGAATATTTCATCATGTATACACTCTAATTAATTCGTTAACCCTGACTGCGCCTGTTTAGGTCACTGAAAAGTAACCTGATCAATGCATGTCTAAACCTTGTCTATTTCAAATTAATGTGCATGTTGATAGATATACATGTCTACTTTCGTTTTAAAACTGGTTTCATGCTTTTTGGATCACCGTACTATTTTATATGAATTTACAACGTCCCTGTATCACAGATGACTCGCCCTGGAAAAAAGGAAAAATGGGCCGGACTCTCCTGCTATCGCGACGGCGCGATCCGCTGCGATAACCAGTCGAGTCGCACCCCTCTATCATGTCGCGTTGATAATGCGGCGACCTACCTGCCGCGACTCCGGTTCGCTTGTCGCGCCAGCCGCCTTGTCGCGACTTGGAGTCGCGACGGGTACCTCTGTCGCGTTAACAGAAATAGCCAGAACCCGAAATTTGCTTATATGCCCTAATGATTATGCTTTATACCCTCTAATTAGCCATGTTTAAATCATGTTATTGTTAAATTGACTTGGCAAATTAATAAATGGCTTTAAGGATATACATTTAATTATTTAAAATGACATTTTTCACGTATCATATCCTCAAGATTTCCTTACACTTACGCACACACAACATTAATAATGCCATTTGACCTTGATAAATTATGCAATAATGTATTCGGTAATTATAAATAAATGACTAATTACCATATTTTGTTAAATACAATTGTTTTCGTTTATACGCGCATTTTAAATACCGTTACCGTTTTCCCTCGGCCTTCGAGCACTCGAGAAACGACGGACCCATTTTTACACACTTTCCCTTGACTTGGACCACCTCTCCACCGGAAGACTCTCGACTGGGACTAGGGACTCCTTGTCAAGACCTCCGTAAGTCTTCTTGGCTTTGGCGCACGTCCTTAGTCAACGAGCTGGTTGTACCCTAAAACCCGTTACACCTTAAGGATCAGTACGATCCATGGCCTTAGTGTTCTCTCCTTATCTTGCAATCACGCTGGACCATCTAGCCTGTGTTCATAGCACGGCTATTGGGCAGTTGTGACTTCTACCAGACTGCCGGTACCCGACCTGGTGCCGTGCAACTGTTACTATCGTGTGTTTCTCGTCATTTTACCTATATGTCCCTATCTCATCTACTATCTTGATACTCTCATCTGTTCACGTTCTCTCTACACTCTCGTCTAGTTCATCTACTACTCTCATCTATTCTTGGTACTCTCTTGGCCATTTTGTGATTGTCTAAGATAACAAACATGACTATGCTAGGCAACATAATAAGG
Organism: Colocasia esculenta; assembly: GCA_014218235.1. Lineage (NCBI taxonomy): Eukaryota > Viridiplantae > Streptophyta > Magnoliopsida > Alismatales > Araceae > Colocasia > Colocasia esculenta. The sequence goes on from JACBKR010000826.1 coordinate 33,076, forward strand.
GCCCGATCTGGTCCTTGGGAGGAGCACCTGAAAGGCTATAACTCGCGGGGTCTGATGATCAGGTGATGGCATACACCAAACGCATGACTCTCAAGATTTAATCTAAGACAATTCACAAACATTCTTGTACATGATACTTGACTTGTGGTTGATAAAATGATCGACCAAACACATGTTACTTGCTTTACTTGCTATCGTGACTTGTGCACTGCTGTGCAATTACTTGTTAACTTGAAATATGGCCAAATCTTTTGTACTTGTTACCTATGAAGGTATTCTTGTCTTGTGAACTTACTGGCACGACTATACCTGATCGTTCTCGTACTTGCTCGTTCATGTTAGTTATCCTGCTTGATAAAAGGTTAACACTTTAACCTGCTTGTTTACATGAGATATTAAGTCCTACTGAGCGTTATTCGCTCATCCTGCATTTTTATTTAATGTGTTTCAGGCGAGTATGACGATGACCACACTCACGAGGACGGACTGAGGATGATGCTCAGGAGTGACCCCTTTCCCAGCAACCAAGGCTTTCTAGTAGTAGTCAGTTAGTATAGATATGAGTTAGTGAATCAGATAGTCATTTATGTATTAGTTGATTTTGAATAAAGTACTCTGGGCCCTAGTTTTGGCTCTGATACGTTGATGTATTAGTCAGTTAATGAGTTATCAGTGAATGTAATGGAGGTTGATGCATTATTAATGAATTAGAGTTTAATTGGTGTTATCCAATTGTGCAATGGTCTTGTATTTATCTCTTGCTCTGTACTATTTAATAACTGTAATCCCGCTCCGATATTCCGCGCGGGGGCGTTACAGTTTTGTGGTATCAGAGCCTAGGTTATTCTTAAGTATAGGATGATCTAGGTTTGACTTGCCTTGACTTAGAGTCTAATTTCGTACCTATGTGAGATGGGTAGAACCAAGGGTAATGAGATAAAATGAACTCACACATGCACAAACTTAGTGCAAACTCAAGGACTTACATTTAAAATTCTCTTTTGAAGGAACTTAAATACTAGCAATGGCAGCGGAGCGTGCTCAACTCCGTGACATGCAGCAGACTATCCAGCAGCTTACCCAGGCTTTACTTCAGGCTGCTGGAGCAACAACAATAAAACAACAACCGATGAGCTGGAGAATTACATAGGAATTTCCGCAATCTGAATCCACCCCGATTCAGCGGGACCACTGATCCCGATGAGGCAGAAAATGGCTTAAGGAGACAGAGCGTGTTTTCCGCGTCATGCATGCGCGGATGGGGACAAGCTTCTACTGGCAACATTTCAGCTTGAAAGGGACGCCCGTGCGTGGTGGGAATCTGTGGAAGCCACCAGAGCAGATGCACAGTTTACCTGGGTGGAATTCAAGGAGCATTTCAACTCCAAGTATTTCTCTGAAAGAGTCCAGGAGAGAAGGCCTCAGAATTTGCTGCACTAAAGCAGAGGCACCTTACTGTTGCTGAATATGAAGCGCAATTCTCCCGATTGGCACGCTATGCCAACCACCTTGTTAGCACAGAGAAATGAAGGCGAGGCGATTTCTTAATGGGCTTAAGCCGTCTATATTACCCAACTTGCACCCATGGATATTCAGACATATGCTGAAATGGTCAAGAAGGCTCAGTTACTAGAAGATGCGACCGATCTGACTGATCGCATCAAGGGGAGACTAGTCAAGAAGGAACCAACCTCTTTCCTCCACAGGCCCACAAATGGCAAAAAGCGTCCGTTCAACATCACTGGAGGGACAAGCCAAGAAAGAAAGCCCAAGATACCTACTCCTCCAAACACCAACAAGACCAACTGTGAGCATTGTGACAAGCCTGGTCACACTGCTGCTGAGTGCTGGAGAAAAGTAGGCGCCTGCCTACGTTGCGGAATCGCAATCACCGCATTTCCGAATGCCCAGTGCTGAAGGAGCAAGAGAAAGAGAAGCGTCCTGTGGGACAAAAGAACCAGGCAGACTACAGGCCCTGCAAGAGGTAGAGACACCGAGGAAGGTGGAGCTTGTGGAAGGTACCTACCGGTCTTTTCTCATTCGACATTTGTTTTGTTTGATACTGGCGCAAACGCATTCGTTCATATCACAAGCATTTGCTGATACCCTAAATGAGAAACCTGCATCTATGACATTTGAATTATCTGTCACAACACCACTAGGAAAAGGCTCAATTGAATAAATATTTTCTATTAGCTGATGTTAAGGTTGGTGAACTTAACCTTAGAGCTAACTTGATCTGTATGCCCATGGAGGGCTACGATGTCATTCTGGGAGCCGATGGCTATCCACGTATGGGGCTATCGTGGATTGTAGAAGAGGAAAATTTTCTTTTAGTGAATTCCCTAAGCTGACCTTCACAGGACGTAGGCACAAGCAACACTTGTCCCTCGTCTCTGCTATAAAGGCACAGAACATGATAGGAAAGGGAGTATGGCGTTTCTTGCGGCCATCGTAGTGGAAAGAAAGCAGTTAAGTTATCAGACATCCATATAGTGCAAGAATACCCTGATGTGTTTCCCGATGAGCTACCAGGCATTCCACCACCTGAGAGAGATGTGAATTTCTCAATTGATCTCGCACCTGGAGCTGCACCGGTTTCACGTCAACCCTACAGGATGTCCCCTGCTGAATTGAAAGAGTTGAAAGAACAACTGATGGAACTTCTAGAAAAGGGTTTTATTAGGCCTAGTACTTCTCCTTGGGGAGCACCAGTGTTGTTCGTCAAGAAGAAGGATGGATCTATGAGGTTATGCATCGATTACAGGCAGTTGAACAGTCTCACTATCAAGAACAAGTACCCCTGCCGCATGTCGATGAATTATTTGATCAGATATCAGGAGCTAAATATTTTTCTAAGATTGACCTTAGATCGGGATATCATCAGATGAGGATTCAAGATGCAGATATCTACAAGACAGCTTTCAGGAGCAGGTACGGTCATTACGAATTTGTAGTCATGCCTTTTGGACTAACCAATGCTCCTGCAGCTTTTATGCAATTAATGAACAGCATCTACCGACCCTACCTCGACAAGTTCGTCGTGGTATTCATTGATGATATTCTCATATACTCCAAGACCTAAGAAGAGCACGAGGAGCATCTGAGGATCGCTCTGCAAATCTTGCGGGACAATCTACTCTACGCCAAATTGAGCAAGTGTGAATTTTGGCTCGAGGAGGTGTCATTTTTGGGTCATGTCATATCCAAGATGGTATCGCTGTCGACCCTTCCAAGGTAGAAGCCGTGCTCAACTGGGAAAGGCCAACCAATGTCACTGAGATAAGAAGTTTCTTGGACTGGCTGGATATTACAGACGGTTCATAAAAGACTTCTCCAAGATAGCTGTACCTCTTACGTCTTACGCGGAAGAAACCCATATGTCTGGAACAAGGAGTGCGAGAAGAGCTTTCAGACACTCAAGCAATTGTTGACATCTGCACCTGTCCTCGCATTACCAGTCGAAGGAGCAGGATTCTCAGTCTACACTGATGCATCTGGAATCGGTTTAGGCTGTGTGTTAATGCAGAATGAGAAAGTGATAGCCTATTCATCAAGGCAATTGAAGCAACATGAGGTTACTACCCTGTCCATGACTTAGAACTGGCTGCTGTGGTATTTGCACTCAAAATCTGGAGGCATTACCTATATGGAGAGCAATTCATTGTCTACTAAGACCACAAGAGTTTGAAGTATTTATTCTCTCAGAAGGAGCTTACATGAGACAACAAGAGATGGCTGGAGTACTTGAAGGATTTTGATTTCAACATTCATATCACCCAGGCAAAGGTAATGCAGTAGCTGATGCACTCAGTAGAAGCCAGTAGCTTCGTTATCATGTTTAGTCATGGGCGAGATGCAATTGTTAGAGCAATTCGCTAGTCTAGATCTGAATATTGAAAGAGGAGTGATAAAATGATAGTTGCCAATTTAGAGCTCAACCCGATATACTTGTCGAGATCAAAGAGCAACAAGCAAATGATCCATTTCTAGTCCGTCAGGGAGACCATAGCTGACAAGCCAGACTTCTCCATCGCTGAAGATGAAGAATTTTATTCCAAGCCAGGACATGTGTGCCTGACAATGAAGAGCTGAAAAGGAAACTGATGGATGAAGCCCACAAGACCAAGTACACAATACATCTAGGTGCAACCAAGATGTACCAAGATATGAAAAGGTCATTTTGGTGGCCAAACATGAAGCGTGAGGTGGCTGAGCATGCAGCGCACTGCCTCACTTGTCAGCAGGTAAAAGCAGAACACCGTCATCCTGCGGGGTACTCAGGCCCCTGGACATACCTGATGGAAGTGGGAAAGCATCGGAATGGATTTCATCATGGGTTTACCCCGAACTCGTGGTAGATTAGCTATTTGGGTCATTGTGGATAGACTGATAAAGTCTGCACACTTTCTAGCAATTCGAAGTACCTGGAGTTTGATGTGCTTGCAGCTTTGTATGTGAAAGAAATAGTCAGACTACATGGAGTTCCAGTATCCATTGTCTCATATCGTGACCCTAGGTTCACTTCTAGATTCTGGAAGGGACTTCAGACTGCCCTAGGCACAAAGCTCAACTTTAGCACAGCTTTCCACCCACAGACGGATGGACAGACTGAAAGGACAAATCAGATAGTAGAAGACATGCTGCGAGCCTGTGCTATAGACTTTGAGGGATATTGGAACGAACAGCTGTCACTAATTGAATTCGCCTACAACAATAGTTATCAGGCCAGCATCAAGATGGCACCATTTGAAGCACTGTATGGCAGAAGTTGCAGATCGCCAGTATGCTGGAATGAAGTAGGTGAGCAGCAATGGCTAGGACTAGATATGGTGCAGAATACTAGCAGGGACATACAGATTATCAGAGACAGAATTAAGATAGCTCAGTCCAGGCAAAAGAGCTATGCAGACAAAAGAGAAGAGACTTGGAATTTCAAGCCGGAAATCATGTGATGCTCAAAGTATCCCCGACCCGAGGATTACAAAGGTTTGGGATGAAAGGCAAGTTGAGACCAAGATTCATAGGTCCATTCCAGGTATTGGACAGGGTTGGTGAGGTAGCATACCGTCTAGCACTACCTCCCCAGTTCTCGACAGTACACAATGTTTTCCATGTATCCATGCTGAGGAAATAGTATATGATCCGTCATACGTAATCAGCTATGATGACATTATTCTGAATAAGGATATGACCTATGAAGAAGGCCAGTAAAAATTTGGACAAGAAGATGCAACAGCTTCGGAATCAGTCTATACCCGTGGTGAAGGTATTATGGAGAAACCATGAAGTCGAAGAGGCAACTTGGGAGCCCGAGGCAACCATGTGACGAAAGTATCCGGATCTATTCAGTAAGACATTCTTCCTCTTACGATTATATGAATTTGGGGACCAAATTCTTTTTAAGAAGGGGAGGATGTAGCACCCTTTTTTTAAAATTAAGAAAATAAAATTTTATTAATTAATATATGAGATAAATTAACTCAATTAGAATAAAAGGAATTATTGCAATACCCATTAAGCTAATTATTAGAGGGTTACTCTAATAACCCAAACTCAATAGAATGGGCCCAAATAAGGATAGCCCATCATGGGATGAGAGGTAAATAAGCTAAATTCGTATCTAATTAATTAAATAAATAGTAAAGGGTTAAGATAAATGTTAAATAACCCATATATATCCTAAAAAGGAGTCCTACCCATACCTAACTCTTTGACCACGAAATTAGCTCTCTCCCTAGCCAGATTAGGTGGATAAATAAGAAAAGTGGGAGATAAAGAAGGAAATTAGAGTTTAATGGAAAGGAGGACTCTTATAATGACTAGGACTCCTATAGTTGGCCTATACACCAAACAACTCATCATTAGCAACCCATTTTTGTGGCTAGAGCTCTGGAGAAAGAGGAGAAGGGCTGGAGAAAAGAGCAAGGAGGAGGAGGCTAGAACAAGAAGGTTTTTCAGATTTTCGACATCCAAACTAGGGTATTCTTGCTCCAAGAAAAAGTAGGCAATCTCTCAAGCTAAATCGTGAAATAATTATCCTAGGTAGCCTTCATGTACCTCCTCAAAGCCCTATCGTTTGTGGTATTTCGTTCATCCATTTGAGCGAATTTAATTCGTGAAATCCTACTGTCGCCATGAACCCAATCTCATGTTTTCGATAATACCTAGAACGTACTTATGCCCATGCTATGATAAATTCTCATTGATACTACCATGTAACAGCTTTCAAACGCCCCTGGTCTTGCTTGATTTCGATCTCCCATTAGGGATAATTAAATCTTTCAATATCTTCAGATCTTTGCACTCACTCTCCTTGTTTCCTTTTTAATCTCGTGCACACTTGACATCATTCTATGATAAAATTATCATAAATACTACTACATATTAGCTTTCAAACGCCGCTGTTTTCAGAATATTTCATCATGTATACACTCTAATTAATTCGTTAAACCTGACTGCGTCTGTTTAGGTCACTGAAAGTACCTGATCAATGCATGTCTAAACCTTGTCTATTTTAAAATTAATTATGCATATTGATAGATATACATGTCTACTTTCGTTTAAAACTGGTTTCATGCTTTTTGATCACCGTACTATTTATATGGAATTTACAACGTCTCTGTATCACAGATGACTCACCCTGGAAAAAAGGAAAAATGGGCCGGACTCTCCTGCTATCGCGACGGCGCGATCCGCCGCGATACAGTCGAGTCGCGCCCCTCTATCATGTCGCGTGATAAGCGGCGACCTAAGCCGCCGCGACTCCGGTTCGCTTGTCGCGTCCACCGCCTTGTCGCGACTTGGAATCGCGACGGGTACCTCTGTCGCGTTAACAGAAAATAGCCAGAACCCGAAATTTGCTATATGCCCTAATGATTATGCTTTATACCCTCTTTAGCCATGTTTAAATCATGTTATTGTTAAATTGACTTGGCAAATTATTAAATGGCTTTAAGGATATACATTTATTATTTAAAATGACATTTTTCACGACTTATCATATCCTCAAGATTTCCTTACACTACGCACACACAACATTAATAAATGCCATTTTGACCTTGATAAATTATGCAATAATGTATTCGGTAAATTATCGAAATAATGACTAAATTACCCTATTTTGTTAAATACAATTGTTTTCGTTTTAACGCGCATTTTAAATACCGTTACCGTTTCCCTCGGCCTTCGAGCACTCGAGGCACGACGGACCCGTTTTTATACACACTTTCCCTTGACTTGGACCACCTCTCCACTGAGAAGACTCTCGACTGGACTAGGGACTCCTTGTCAAGACCTCCGTAAGTCTTCTTGGCTTTGGCGCACGTCCTTAGTCAACGAGCTGGTTGTACCCTAAAACCCGTTACACTTTAGGGATCAGTACGATCCATGGCCTTAGTGTTCTCTCCTTATCTTGCAATCACGCTGGACCATCTAGCCTGTGTTCATAGCAGGCTAGTGGGCAGTTGTAACTTCTACCAGACTGTCGGTACCCCGACCTGGTGCCGTGCAACCGTTACTATCGTGTGTTTCTCGTCATTTTACATATATGTCCCTATCTCATCTACTATCTCGATACTCTCATCTGTTCACGTTCTCTCTACACACTCTCTCTCTAGTTCATCTACTACTCTCATCTATTCTTGGTACTCTCTTGGCCATTTTGTGATTGTCTAAGCTAACAAACATGACTATGCTAGGCAACATAATAAGGGTCCGATCTGGTCCTTGGGAGGAGCACCTGAAAGGCTATAACTCGCGGGGTCTGATGATCAGGTGATGGCATACACCAAACGCATGACTCAAGATTTAATCTAAGACAATTCACAAACATTCCTGTACATGATACTTGACTTGTGGTTGATAAAATGATCGACCAAACGCATGTTACTTGCTTTACTTGCTATCGTGACTTGTGCACTGCTTTGCAATTACTTGTTAACTTGAAATATGGCCAATCTTTTGTACTTGTTACCTATGAAGGTATTCTTGTCCTGTGAACTTACTGGCACGACTATACCTGATCGTTCTCGTACTTGCTCGTTCATGTTAGTTATCCTGCTTGATAAAAAGGTTAAACACTTTAACCCTGCTTGTTTACATGAGATATTAAGTCCTACTGAGCATTATTCGCTCATCCTGCATTTTTATTTAATGTGTTTCAGGCGAGTATGACGATGACCACACTCACGAGGACGGACTGAGGATGATGCTTAGGAGTGACCCCTTTCCAGCAACCAAGGCTTTCTAGTAGTAGTCAGTTAGTATAGATATGAGTTAGTGAATCAGATAGTCATTTATGTATTAGTTGATTTGAATAAAGTACTCTGGGCCCTAGTTTGGCTCTGATACGTTGACGTATTAGTCAGTTAATGTTATCAGTGAATGTAATGGAGGTTGATACATTATTAATGAAATTAGAGTTTAATTGGTGTTATCCAATTGTGCAATGGTCTATCATTATCTCTCGCTCTGTACTATTTAATAACTGTAATCCCGCTCCGATATTCCGCGTCAGGGCTTACATTGTAAGACCTTGGCAGTAGTTTTCTTCCCCGAGAAGTGTGCCCCACAAGCTAGAGTGTGACAGAAATTGAGGATGCTTTGTTGCTCTTCCTCAGGGACACATCTCCTAAGACCTGGTCTGGACCCATGAAAAATAATTCAGGGTCATCCCAGAAATAGTGTTTACTTTAGAGAAAAAATAATCATTTTCATTCTTTGACCATCCTTCAGGATTTGCCCCACCGCAAGGTAATTGACAATGTGAGCATACCATGGGGGTGTTCTGTGAGAAATAGCAAGGAGGTGTTCATCGGGAAGGAGTCGTGCATGGGAGCACTTTCTGGGATGAGAATTCGAGACAGATGATCAGCAACAACATTTTCAGTACCTTTCTTATCCCGAATCTCCAAATCAAATTCTTGAAGGAGAAGGATCCATCTGATGAGTCTTGGTTTGGAGTCCTTCTTTGCCAGGAGATACTTCAAAGCAGAATGATCAGAGTAGATGATGACTTTTGCCCCTAAAAGATAAGATCGAAATTTTTCAGGGAAAAAACCACAGCAATGAGTTCTTTTTCTGTGGTGGTGTAGTACAGTTGAGCATCAGCAAGGGTGCGACTCGCATAATAAATCACCACCGGCTGTTTATCATTCTTTGTCCCAAAATAGCACCGATGGCATAATCAAAGGCATCACACATGATCTCAAAGGCAATGACCAATCAGGAGTTTGAAGAATGGGAGCTTTGGTCAAAGCCTCTTTCAAAGTAGTGAATGCCTCTAAACAAGCATCATCAAATTGAAAAGGGACATCCTTTGCTAGGAGAAGAGTTAAGGGACGGGCAATTTTGGAAAAATTTTCAATGAACTGGCGATAGAAGCCGGCATGGCCAAGAAATGCCCGAATCTGTCTCACAGAGGTCGGGGGAGGAAGATCAGCGATGAGGCAACTTTGGCTCTATCTACCTCGATACCCCGCTCAGACACAATGTGGCCCAAGACTATGCCCTCTCGAACCATGAAGTGGCTCTTCTCCCAACTAAGCACAAGTTTGTCTCCACACATCTAGCCAAAACCTTCTCCAAAATTTTCAGACATTTTCAAAAGAATCCCCATATATAGAAAATCATCCATGAATACTTCAAGGAATTCTCCCACCATGTCAGAGAAGATTGCCATCATGCACCTTTGAAAAGTGGCTGGTGCATTGCAAAGTCCGAATGGCATTCTCCTAAAAGCAAATGTGCCATAGGGGCACATAAAGGTGGTCTTTTCTTGATCTTCTGGGTAAATTGCCACTTGATTGTACCCAGAGTAACCATCCAAAAAGCAGAGAATTGCTGGCCGCCAGTCTTTCAAGAATTTGATCCATGAATGGGAGTGGAAAGTGATCTTTCTTGGTCATGGCATTGAGCTTCCTATAGTCTATGCACACTCTCCATCCCGTGGTCAATCTAGTGGGTACCTCCCTTTTCACCCTGTCAGCCCAGACTTCTTGGGAACCACTTGGGTTGGGCTGACCCACTGGCTATCTGATATTGGATAAGCAATTCCAATCTAGCCACTTCACTACTTCCTTCTTCACCACTTCCTTCATGTTGGGGTTTAACCTCCTTTGCGTTTCCCGGCTTGGTTTAGCATTGTCCTCCAAGTAGATGTGGTGCATGCAAACAATGGACTAATCCCTTTAAGGTCGGCCACTGTCCAACCTATGGCACCCCTATGTTCCCCTAAGACTTCTATCAATTGGGCTTCTTGGGTAGGGCTTAAATTGGAGGCAATGATAACAGGCAAAGTTTGGTTGGGGCCTAGGAATACATACTTGAGGGAGTCTGGAAGAGGTTTAAGCTCAAGATCTGGAGGGCTTTGAAGTGAAGGTAGAGCTGGTTCAGATTGCAAGGCCGGTAGAGGTTCGACTTTGGACAAGGTGCCAGATGGAGTGGTGAGTCATGTAAAGCATTGGTTCCTCAAGTGGTCAACATCGAGATCATTATCAATGGACTCAGTCAAAATGTCAATAGAATGACATCCTTCTTCTTGATCTGGATATTGAGATGCTTTAAAAACATTGAGAGAAACCTTTTGTCCCCCAAATGAAATGTCCATCATCCCCGTAGCACAGTTGATGTTGGCTTTGGCAGTGGCGAGGAAGGGACGACCAAGAATGATAGGAGTGTGTTTCAACTCCTGGTTGGTGGACATATCAAGGATGAGAAAGTCCACGGGGAAATAACAATCATTGACTTTGACAATTACATCCTCTATCAATCCCCGTGGAGTCTTGACCGAACGATCGGCCACTGCAGAATGATGGAAGTGGGCTTGAGTTCCCCTATGTTGAATTGTTCATAAATAAAGGTGGGAAGAAGATTGACACTTGCCCCTAAATCAAGAAGGGCACGATCAAAGGTTATACCACCTATATCACATGAAATGAGGGGAGCACCAGGGTCCTTCAACTTCCTAGGGAGGTGGTTTGTCAAGACTGCACTAACATCTTCAGATAGCCAGATTTTCTGAATTGCAGTCTTGGATTCCCTTCGTGGAGTGCACATTTCTTTCAAAATTTAGCATAAGTCGGGACATGCTTGATGGCATCTAGGAGTGGAATATTGATGTGGACTTGTTTGAACAATTCCAACAACTCCTCATCTTGGACGACTTCTTCTTCTTAATGGGCTTGGATTCTAGAGCACTTGGAAATGGCACTTTGGGCTGGTAAGAATTTGGATCTACATGAGCTTTCTCTTTTCCTTTGTTCTCTTCCCCCAACTTAGTTTGAATGGGTTCCTCTTCACTATCACTAGTTTCATCTTGGACCTCTAGTTCAGGATTATTCACAACCTCTTTTCCCTTATGTGGGTCACTTAGCACCTTACCACTTCTCAGGCTTGAAATGGCTTTTATGTTCTCCAATTGTGGGCCTCTTGGTTGGACTTGTTGGACAGGTTGAGGTAGGAGGCCTGGTTGTGAAGCAAAGCCTGGTGGTTGGTTCCTTGGGTTGGCACAGGTTGGCTAGGCAATTGGCCCACTTCCCTTCTCGTGGTGGTCTCAGCCATCTGGCCCACTTGGGCTTCTAACCTAGCCATGGTCTGTTGGTTTGTAGCCAAGAGTTGTTGTTTGTTGGTGCAATTGTTGTTGTTGGGCCAAGATGATTTGTTGGAGTTGATTGAATGTTCTTCAAAATTTTGTTGAGGGGTTGTTGAAAGGTGGGCTGAACTTGCTTGGGTTGATGAGGAGGATATTGGACTGCCTGAGAGAATTGGGCCTGAGGCCCTCTAGCATAAGTGCCATTATAAGGATTCGGCTGGGCCTGAAACTGGTTCTGGAATGGTTGTTTTGGGCTTGAGGCCCGGATGGGTTAGGTCTTTGAGGTGGAACTTGTTGATTTTTCCAAGAGAAATTGGGATGGTTTCTCAGCCTGGATTGTATGAATTGGAAAATGGGTATAGATTGGGCTTGGGAAATCCTTGGGCTGCTTGGACTTGTTCTTGGACTTGTTCTTGGATGAAAGGTGGGAGTTGAGCTGCAGTTGGACATTCATTAATGTGATGGGCCGGGCTAGCACACAAGCTACAGACTTCCTGATGATAGGAATCTGGGCCAACATATGGGCTTGAGGGGAATGGGCCAAAGGAATCCTGATGGGTCCTAGACAAGATTTGGTCCATCTTTTGAGCCAGAGAGCAACAGTTTGGGCCATCGTGTCCACTTTCTCCCACTTTTGGGCCATGAGATGGTTCTCGAATTTGGGCTCCGATTCAGCTTGATTTCTCACTTCATACAACCCAGCCCGTTTGGATGGCCCAACAGATTTCTCATAAGATGAAAGTGAGGCATGATTAATTGAATTTTCACTTAGCATTTCAAAGAGATCATAAGCCTCCTCCTCACTTTTACTCATGAAAGCCCCTCCACATGAAGCATCCACCATTTGTCTATATTGTTCAGTCAATCCTTCATAAAATGCTTGGACAATTTGCCATTTTGAGAGACCATGGTGGGGGCATTTTCTCAAAAGCTCCTTCAACCTTTCCCATGACTCATGAATTAATTCCCTGGTGTTTTGAGAAAATCCAGTAATGGCTCTTCTCATGGTATTGGTTCGGCCTATGGGTAGAATTTTTTCAAAATTCTTGTTGCATTTCTGCCCAAGTTCTAATGGTTTTTCCTACAGTGCCCAACCAATATTTAGCTTTATCCTTAAGAGAGAATGGGAAAAGAGTCAGTCTGAGGGCATCATTAGTGAAGTTCTGGATCTTGACAGTGGAACAAATTTCCAGAAATTCATCTATGTGTTTGTAAGGGTCCTCATTGGTATTTCCATAAAAGGATGGGAGCATTTGGATGGTGCTGGATTTAATCTCATATTGGATGGCTTGATTTTGTGGGAGATGAATACAAGATGAAGGTTGATATTGATTGGGAATGAAATAATCCTTCATTTGTTTGGGGATTTCTTGATTATCTTGATTTTCAGCCATTTGATTTTTCAGGAGATTATTCCTTTGATGGAGAAGTCTCTCAATTTCTGGGATTGGTCCTAGCAAATTAGGGCTTTGTGATCTCCTACCATGCATGCATTAGGACCAACTGAGAGAAGAGAGTGAATTTTTTTATTATTTTTTTATTTTAACAAAGACAAACAAGTTTCAACAATATCCTATTTGACCTAGGATCTTAGACTTGAAAGTGAGATTTCTCACAAAGTGGTCATAGACCAACTTAAGTCCACTATTAGGTATATCCACTGGCCAGGTAAGAGGTGGGGTAGTGGGAGGCTCCCCCTACTTTCGTAGGGACCTAGAGAACCACTTTCCCGCTTAGGCGTTGCCTTTTAACCTCTAGCCTTAGACACCAGTTTCCAAAACCAATTAGTGGGCCCAGTGGACCTAAACCTCAGTGTGAACCCTAAGGCCAATGTTTACTAACTTTTATTAGGGCTTGGGAATGCAAAAGATGCAGGTAGATTGTGGTTTTTGGGCTAAGGAAGGGTGATCAAATCCCCACCTTATCTTGTAAGGAAATTGCCCTTAAAGTATTTTAGAAATGATGTGCACACCACAAAATCAAGCAAGGGTTCTATGCAAGCATGGAAATGCATGATCATGCTTTTTAAAGAAATTGAGATTCTCACCTTGCCTCCCGCAATCTTCGACAAGAGGAAACTTTCAAACAAAAGAAATTACCTAAACATGGAAATCTAAATGATGCATGTCCTAAAGATGGAAGGTTTCTATTCTTGACATGACATCTTTGATTGGATTCAAGTGATTGATTTTTTTTTGAATTTTTTTTTATTTTGTTTTTTTTTTTTTGAATTATCTAAACATGGTAACCAAGAAAAGGAAACTAAATCAAGAGGGTTTTAATGGTACTTACCTCCAACGCAATCCCTCGTTCTTTTGGAAATGAAAAAATGGAAAGAGTGAGAGAAGGAAACTCACCTCACTTACCCCTTTTTTTCTGATTTTTTCTTCAATTTTTGGATTTTTCTTTCCAAACAGAACTTTTACCTACAGATTCGGCTTTCAGCGACAGTTTTCTAACAGATTCTTCAATTTGCAATTTCAGGATTTTTCACTTTTTATTTGATACCTACAAAAGAAAGAAATGTTAGCATGAATATATACAAATAACACCAAGATTATCAATATATACAAATAACACCAAGATTATCAAAACTAAATTCTAATTCCCCGGCAACGGCGCCAAAAATTGATAGCCCACGAATGCGTCGTTAAACACGTGACTAACAATCTCAAATAATCGACCTACACTAAATATTCTAACAGTAGTTAAGTGGTGAGACCGAGTCGAATCCACTGAGAACTAGATTTTAGAGTTGAAAACGTTGGCTTTTAGTTAGAAAATAGTGTGGTATATTTAAACTAAGTTGTGTTAAATAAATCTAAGCTAAGTGCAGAAATAAGAGAGAGAGAGATAACAAGAGATGCTATTCAAATTATAATTCACTAAACCATCACAGAAATGTGTTATACTAAAACAAGCACCAACTGTTACAATGATAATAAAAGAATAGAAAATTAAGAGAGAGAGAAGAGAGAGAGAAAGAGAGAGAGCGGAGAGAAAAGAGAGGCGAGAGAGAGAAGAGAGAAGAGAGAGGGAGAAAAGAGAGGGAGTGGAGAGAGAAGCGAGGGCGGAGAGAGGAGAGAGGCGCGAGAGAGAGAGAGAAGAGAGAAGCGTGAGAGAGAGAGAGAAGCGCGAAAGGAGAGAGAGAAGAGAGAGTGCGAGAGGAGAGAGAGAGAGAGGGAGAGAGCGCGCAAGAGAGAGCACAGAGAGAGGCGCGAGAGGAGAGAGAGAGAGAGGAGAGAGAGCGCGAAGAGAGAGCGCGGAGAGAGGGGGGCCTTCACGTTGCATGCAAACGCATGCAACGTGAAGCGGTGTGGCACATGGAGGCGGTCAGGCGGGCAGGCGGCCGCGGCAGGCGCGGCGACTGGGGCGCGGGGTCGCGCAGCAGAGCAATGCGGGGCAGGCGCGCACATCGAGGGGGCTGCTGCTGCGCGCTGGGGCGGCAGGGCGCGCTGGGCGGGCGCGTGGGCCGCGCGAGCAGGGTCGGGCGCGCTCGGCACGGGCCCAGGCGCGCAGGCGCTTCCTCCTGTTCTCCCTGAGCAAGAGAGACTGGGGGAAGAAGAAGAGAAGGAGGAAGAATCGGAGAAGAAGAAGAGGAGGGTGTGTGCGGAGGAAAAATGGAGAGAGAAAGAGGGTGAGAATAAGTGGGGAAAAGAATAGTAAGAGAGAGGGGGGTTTAAATAAACAGCTCTCTCTCTAAAAGAGAGGTTTTCAAAAATAGGGGAAAATCTTAGGAAAAATAGAAAGAGAGGGGGAAAAGAAAAAGGCAGGCGGCTAGGGTTTTGCAACATTCTGAAATGCCAGATTTGCCCACGTTGGATTGCTTGGTCCATTGGCCCATTAAGCACTTCATTCATGGCCATTAACCTGCAAAGACAACATATAATTGAATTTAATCAATTATTGTTTATGATAATAGAAATCTTATGAATTAATCAGTATCAATCAACAAAATGGCATGGTTATTTATGATAATCGTGATATTATCACCAACCTCTCTTCATGTTTAGAACAAGAAACCCTATTCCCTCTGAATCGGAAGGTTTGCTTCCGAGTAAGTTGCTCTTGCGAGTTTGTCAAGAATTTTCCTGTCTGGATTCTGTATACATTTTCATCCTTATTCCTTTTGATCCTTTTGGTTGCGAAACGCTCCCAAGATAGAGTCTGTGTTACCTGCCTGGCACGCACATGTCCCTCCAAAATGAAACCTACAGGCCATCGGCTAGGGTACCTCTCATCGAGGGGTTGATCGTCCTTTTCTTTCTCCTTCTCGTCCAACTTGTGTCTTTCTTGCATTCTGCTCGGCAGCTACTCGGGGCTTTCGATAAGATTCCAATTGCTATTGGTTAGACCGGGTGTCTTTACCTTGGCTCCCATCTTTTCAGTCCACTCCACGTCATTTCCGCTTCACCGTCATTTCATGACACCTCCGCTACACTTCCGCTACGCTCCCTTACAAAGTGGAAGCCAAGGAGGGGCAATCTGTAGACACCCGATTCTGGCCTATAAGTCGAACCATTATTCTTGCTCTCTTAATGAGACCCAAGTTGGTCATTCATCATGAGCCCATTCATTGGCCATATTATGAGCCCATTAAAGCCCAATTTTCACATTATCCCGTCCAATTATCTTTCTAAAGAGCCCACATCCCCTTTATTGATTATTTCTTGCAATTAATTGGTCAATATTATGAGAAGAATCGATTTTCCTTAACGCGACGGGTCGTGGTGTCGCGTTATCCTTGTCGCTCCCCTCTTGGCGTCGCGACAGCCCATGCATATCCATGTACGTGCCCTTAGGGTCGCGACCATCATGGCCGTCGCGATTACGCGACAATAGTCGCGTGCACTGGCCCCGTAACCACCTCCACATTATCCTCTATTGGCCTTATCTCTATCCTAGGCAACCTCCCAACCCCCCTGATCGCGGTTTGAGGTTCTAGGACC
>JACBKR010000827.1:0-49600 GCA_014218235.1 Colocasia esculenta
AACATATATTGTGTAATTTAAAATACATGCACATGATCTCTTCTATCTATAAGTTCTCTCACACAAGCACACACTTGAACCATCCAATATGGCTTAATTTGGCATGAAAATATTTTATAATGTATCTCGTAATTTATTTCAATAATGTATATTAATTGCCCTATTTTAAATATACTTGTCTACGTTTTCTCGTGAAGATTTGGAATACCACTATCGACGCTCCACCGTTCTAGAATTCCTCTAGAGCGTCGGGCACTTGTTTCTCTACACACTTTTCTCTTGACTTGGACGAACTCTCCGTCGGATACTCCTTCTGCCGGACTAGTGAGTCTTTGTTCAAGGCCTCTGTAAGTCTCCTCTGTCCATGGATTTCCACATGGCCGACGAGCTGGTTGTATACCCTAATACCTATGATACCCTTTAGAGATCAATAAGATCCAAACGGCCTTAGTTGCTCTCGCTCTTATCTAGAATCACGTCGGACCTCTGGACCTGTGCATAACAAGGCCAGCGAAGGGTAGTGTATTCCACCTGACTGCCAACACCAAGTGCGCGTGGTGTGCAACTGCTACTATCGTACGCTTACTCGACGTTTTATGTGCAATGAACATAAAGATCTCATCGATACTCTACTCGCTCGTCTATTCACACTCTCTCTACTATCTCGTCTATTCATCTAGTACTCTTATCTATTCTTGGTACTCTCTATTGGCTTTATTTGATTGTCTAAAGTTAAAACACATAACCAATGCCAGCGTAATAGGGCCCGATCTGGTCCTGGGGAGAGCGCCTGAAAGTGCCATTTGCCCACGGGAGTTAAATGATTAGGATGTCGGTATTACATCCAAGTGCATATTATCAAGATTAATCTATGACAATCAAACAAAGTGCTATCTTCTCTCTCGGCTATCTACGGATAACCAAAGTGCCATTACTATCTCGATTGACGAAAGTTAATCAAAGTGCTATACTATTTTGATTGATGAAAATCAATCAAAGTGCAATTTACTCTCTATATGGCCAACTACTTTCTCTCTCCTTGCTATACATGTTACTTGCTATTGCTTGACAATGACGTTACTGGCTTTCATGAGTTATCGCTTTCCATCATGACTTGATCCATATTATACTGCTCTACCTGAATCATGTGTCATTTGAAACATGTTACTGTGCTATTACTCTCAACTTTGCATGACTCGCTCTATCAATAGTTACTGTAATGGCCTGGATATCCATACCCAATAAGGGTCCATATCCAGATCTGTCTCCCGCGAACGGACCGAAGTCTCGCTAGGATATCTCACACACATGTCCAGGAAGAATATAAAAGATAAACCACACATAGTAAGAGACACAAGAAGTACATGTGTCTGATATATCTGCTAATAACAATTTACAACTATCCCATTACATTATTACATGTCCAAATTAAAAAATACAACTACCTGGGGCATACCCGAGGGAGCACAAGCTCACACAACTGTACTAACACTACTCGTTGGTGGTGCAAGTCTGTCACGACACCTCCGCAAAGCCACACCCATCGGTAAACTCTGAAAGAACTATAAGGGAGTGAGCCTCAACAAGTCACTGGCTCAGTAGGGGACACCCAAAACCACACACAATATGGGAGACCTCAACCCCAACAGGTCTCTCTGGCAACACCGGAAGCCCAAACCATATCATGCTTACAGCATAGCATTAATTATATCAATTGACACAACCGAAATAGAAAAAAGAGACAGCAGAACTAGCACCACGCTACTAGTCTGCTCAATAACTGTAAGCCTAGGCCACAAGCCTCACGGGCACACCACCTCAATAGCTGGTAGCCTAAGCTGTAAGCCACACAGGCAAAGCATTGCCTAAGCTACTAGCTTCACTGGCAAGCCTCCAACACCATGGGTAATAGGACTGCTAACCAAGAGCTAATCCTTTATACCCTTAAACCACGATGTATCAAATGCCACACCTTAAGAACAGGACTGGCTACCATGATGACAGTCCATCGCACACTAAACCATATTCGGAAACTTACCCAAGGAAGGGTAAAACACACAGTGGAAGGTCTCACCGCATGACCTCCACTTCACCACCTGAAAAGGCTAGTACTCAGCGTACCACGAGAACAAAGCTACAGTACCTACAAAGGGTAATGTACCTACCACCACGGAGGTACTACCACTGAAACACAAACACAATTGTGCCACCACTAGGGCACACCACAAACCAGTCAAAACACAACCAGTGAGTCTCTGCTCATCAACCACAACGTCAACCGTGCCAACACCATGGCACCATCGACGGGTAAAACCACAACCAACACACGCTACAACTAGTGTAAGCAACGAGTCGGAAAGCACAACGCCACCACACGGGACAGACTACTGGTTCATGACGCCAGATCCAACCTGGACACACCACGTACAAGCAACTACCTCTCCAGTCTCACAGCCACGACGTAAGGTCCAACTGCAGCTCCACAACCACAAGTAAAGCCAAAGAACTGTGGAGACCAACTAAACCACCACAACCTATAGATCACACACCCTGCAAGCCCATGCCTGGCACCTTTAGAGACTCTGGCCCGAGCTCTCTAAAGTGAGGCACTGGTAACAGGACTAGCTGAGGCCCAGTACGTCTACTGGTGTCCATAACCCCCCAGCTACGAGCGCGCTACAAGCGACCAAACAACAAGCTCTCACAAGTCGTTGTCCCCTGCCGGTCTTTCCCTCAACCGGACGACAACTCTCCCCGAGAGCAAGGGTGTCCAGGAAGACGTCAAGACCTCGATGGTACCACTGTATCGGGACAAGCCCCGAGCACACACATACGTGCCTGGCTCACACAGAACCTGGGGCACCCAACTGAAGAGGCATTCCGGAATAGGCGCCGGACCACCACACTCGGCTAGCATACATACCTCGTCAGTCACTTAATACCTCGGTGTAATGTATATTAAAATATACTAAACATAGCTGGCTTGTCATCGATCTCCATGTGACCTCCAAATACAACACAACCTTGCCTGTCATTGGTCACTCCGTGACCTCCATGGCCAACACACACTACTTAACACATATATCATTATAATACTCTTTAAAAGACAACCATAGACTAGGGCTAGGTTCATGTGGAACCTTCACTGTCCAGTACCTCATACTAACTATACAAGTTACATTACAATAGTCATATTATCGAACACTACTGCCATGCACACTCATGGCACTCAAACCATGTAAACGCCACGTAAAAGCATACTCACTTTGTGAGCACCACACCTTATTACCATAAAAAATGCACAATGTCATGCTAACCATGCTCACAGAGTGCTACAAGTGCCAATGCATCACTAGCATTGCCACAATAATTAAACGATAATCAGATAAAACAACCATCAGTAGCACCCTCGGCTGTGGTCGCGACAGAGGAGAAGGTCGCCTTCTGATCGCGACGCCACGACATGGCGCGATAGGAAACCCTGTTGTGACGGGTCGGCCTGTCGCGACCTGGTCGCGACAGCCGGGTCTGTCGCCTTCTCAGGCGAAAACCCTAACCCGAGAACCCTCTCCGGATTTCCATGCAAACCACCTTTAATTTCAATTTTTCATGCTTTAACGTATAACCTAGCATGCTATCTATTGTTCTTAAAGCATTAAACTTAACGAATACGCATCACATGCAACCACACAATCAAACATGGTGGAATCTCCTACCTTCATGAGAACATGCAATCCACTACGGCACGACATCTCCCGCGCTCACATGCACGTCCTCCCGCGCATCCATGCGACGTCCGGCATCGAGAGTGCATCGAATCCACGCCGGAATGCCGAATCGCCCCGAAATCCGCCATAGCTCCTCCCCTGGGTCGAGAGATGTGAAAGCTCTGTTCGACCAAACCTTCTAAAAATCGCTCAGCGGTGGGATCGCAACGTACCTCCCCATCGCGACAAGGTCGCGATGGACTAGGGTGTCGCCTTCCCATCCCGACGTCAGCAAGCTCTGCCCTGTGCTCGACACGCGACACGCATGCAGACGTCAAGCCCAGCAGCGGTACCAGAATGCGACCATCAAGGCCGTCGTGTTCAAAACGCGACCTGCACCCCCGTCGCGTTCACATTTAGTGAACCAATGGGAACTATGGCTTAACCCACCGGCCCACTAAGCCCCACACAATGCACGGAAACCACAACCAAAGCCTAATGACCCCACATTGGTCATGAGCACCTATACCAAAATCGGTAAACGTAGATCCCCAACGACACTAAACGCGATCCACGAAGATCCGAAAAACGCGCTATGTTACATTACTATCACTAAAAAGGAATGTCGTCCTCGACATTCAAAACGAACCACAATAAACCAAACTATCACCTAAAAAGAACAAAGCCATATACAGAGCTTCCTCTGCATCTTTCTATCAAACCATCTACTCCTTTCCATACTGCTCTGCCTTCCCTTTCTTTTTAATTTATTCCACAACTACTTTATTTTCTAGATCCATTCTACCATTCCTTACCTTTCAACTATAGCCAATTCTACCCTGCTATTAGTGCTTTATCTCCTTGGACTGAACCTACTTCCACATTTTCCTGGTTGTGTTTGCAACATTTCTTTCTGGGCCGCTTTTCTTGCTTAAATCCTTTCACTTTACATTGTTATCTTTGGATACTCTACTATACTAACCCTGCTTAAATTTTCAAATTTCTTGGTGCCATTCCACTATTTACTTATCACCACTAACCATTACTTTACTTCATCTGTTTTCATATTCTCAATTGCTTATTTCCTACAAGATTTGTATTATCACCTTCAGATTTTCTACCTCCTCTGACCATTCTGCACCAACTGCTTCGATTCATATCTGACTAGGAACCCTTGCACCTTTGCTCAATTGTGCACAAACCTTAAACTTATTTTAATTACTTACACTTCGGATAACTTATGTATATAAACCTTCCACGCTTCCGCTGCGCTACTCTGATCATACTAAACCTTTCACAAATATTTCATGAATTCTGGATTTCTCTTAATCCATTAATAACTTATCTTGCTTAAAATCATACTTTCCAGCTAACTTTATATTTCTCTTATCATATATTAACACCATTTAATTGACTCACTCATATTCTATACTTCTGCCATATCTATGCCATATTGAATTTGGAATCTGACATATTTCTATTGATATACTTTCCCCATTATATATTTTCCTTGCTTCAAACAATATTCTCTAACTGATTTAACAAACCTAATTCATATCTTTTCGCAATTTTCCATTCTCAATACCCGAAAATTTGTCTTTACCTTTAACCGAAACCTTGCTCAATTATAAACATCAAATCTCAAAATTTCTTTACCATTAAACTGATTATACTGCTTCTCACCTTTTTTGTTTCCTTTCACTATACCTTAATCTGCTCACTACTCCTTAATTTGAGTATTATAACTTCACTTCAAATTTCGGAAATATTCTTATAACAAAATTCATTTATTCATCTGGATCACCTACTGTATACCATTACACAAATTCTTATTACACACTTCCTGAATCATCTAATTAGCACTATTCTATAATCTACCACATTCTTTTTCTTCACCTGATCATTAATACTAAACTTTATCTTTATTGACAATGGTATAATACCATTTCTGTAAAATATTTCTCTTAACTATTCTGTTAACTAATTAATCTCAAGATGCCATTTATGCTACAATTCTTCTTATTTTCCGCCATAACTATAAATTCAAATTATTTCTTTAAACACAATGATTTATTCTACTTGATTCCTTATTCCACATTGCTGATTACCACTAAATATAAATATTTTCACTACTACTACTCATTCACAAATATCCATTCACATCCACTTTGCTATTTCCCATTACTTCTTAATGAACTAAACCTTGTCTATTCTAACTTACATAGCTTCAACTTACTTTAATTATTTAGCTTTAACTTCAATCGGCCGTTGACACCAATTTTCCTTTTCTGCTTCCACAATCTACATACAAATGCTTTCACTACCATTTTATCTTTAACACTGCAACATATACAAATTTTTCTGCGAAATCTTATCCATGCCTCTTATTAAACATACATCTTTCTCTTATAAATTCTCAGAAAAAAAAAATTTACTTCCCACTGCTCTTTTACTCTCTCTTTAACCAACTGGTCACCTCTACACACACTTACATGGGTTTCTATATTAAATTTTCTATTATCCTCATTATTCATATCAGCACTGTCTTTAAATTCTTTACTGTAATTATTCTAATCACAAATTACACTTAAAGACCATCTTGATCATGCTCCTCCGCTTACCAACATCTCATCTCAAGCTAGACTACCTCACTTAATCATTTCAAACCTAACATGCCACTAATCATATTATTATCCAAGCAGCTTCTTAACATTGTTACATAAATCTTAAACACAATGACTATCACTGCTACAATTCTCAACCACAATTCACCCATTTAACAGTCCTAATCACAGAGCCCTATTCCTCATCACGATACAATTCCCTCTGTTATTCCATCACATCACTACCTTATATCTTTCTCTACCACTCTGATCCTCATTAAACACTTTTTACTGATTTCATAACTAAATTCACTAATTCTTTTAATTTCAATAAGAAGAACCTTTAATCACTATACCTTAACCACAACTAACACCCAAATAACCACTCCACATACACCACCAACCATATCATCTCTCTGCTATTACCCACAACTACTAATCTAACCGGCTATACACACAATTCACATACCAAGACTCATATGAAAACCGTATTAAAAAGCACAAGAAACCACAGTACTACCAGCAGTGGACATTAAACCATGTATTGGGTATTGTAATCTTAATGTCCTTCATATTCTAACTGGACTATTGCTTTGATACCAACAGTAACGGCCCTGGATATCCATACCCAATAAGGTCCATATCCAGATCCGTCTCCCGCGAATGGACCGAAGTCTCGCAAGGGATATCTCACACACGTGTCCAGTAAGAATATAAAAGACAAACCACAACAGTATAAGACACAAGAAAGTACATGTGCTCATATCTGTAAACCACTTTGTACAACTGCCCCAATACATCATTACATGTCCAATTAAAAAGTATAACTACCTGGGGCATACCCCGAGGGAGCACAAGCTCACACAACACGACTACAACTCAACTGCTGGTGGTACAAGTCTGCCACAACGTCTCCACAAGCCACACAAACGGCAAGCCCTGAAAAGAACTGTAGGGGAGTGAGCCTCCAAAGTCACAGCCTCAGTAGGGACCACCCAAAACCACATGCAACACTGAAGAACCTCAACCCTAGTGGGCCTCACTGGCCACACAAATAGCCAAACCACATCTTACTTACTTAAATCATGGTTAATCAACAATTAACAAATATATCAATTAATGTAAACCTCAGAAAGTAAGAGGTAACAACAGGACTAGCACAACATTACTAGTCCGCCCAACCACTGGGAATACCTCAACCTCAAGCCTCACTGGTAGACCATTTCCCAGGCTCCAAGTCCACAGGCAAACCATTGTCTCGGCTACAAGCCTCACAGGCAACTACCCACGCAGGGTAACCGAACTGGCTTCAACATGCCAAGTCCAACACACATTGGAACAATAATCGGAAACGTACTCCAAACAGCACGTGTGGAAGGTCACACCTCACGACCTCCACAAAAACACCGGTTCATCGCAACACTTGAAAGGTTGGTACACAACGTACCATAGGTACCTACTATCACTAGGTACCAACACTGAAGCTCAAACACAAGGGTAACAGGACTGCTAACCAGAAGCTAGTCCACCATACCCCGAAATCACAATACAACGGAAGGTACCCTTACAAGGGTACATTACAACAAGTGGAAGGTCCTACAACACGACCTCCATAGAGCACAGCTCCACTTCAACACCTGAAAAGGTGGTACACAGTGTACCACGAGGAACAGGTACCTACTCAGGGTACAGGTACCTACCACCACGAGGTACCACCATGGAAACCACAACCAACCAGTGCCACCACAAGGCACTCCACCACGGGCAAAACCTTGACACAACTGTGCCAACGACGGGGCACACCACCTGTGTCAAATCGCAACCAGTGAGTCTCCGCTCACTACCATAACTACAATCGTGCCAACACCAAGGCACACCTCAACGGGTAAACCACAACCAACGAGTCACACACAATCACCACCAGTGGAAAAGCACGAGTCGGAAAGGGACGACGCCACCACACGGGAATGGACTACTGGTTCATGACGCCAGTATCCAACCCAGACAACACAACACATGAACTACCTCTCAGTCTCGTAGTCACGGACGAAAGGTCTAACTGCCACTCCACAAGCACAAGCCAAAGAAGAGTGGAGACCAACCAACACCACACCTGCAGGTCGCATACCCTGCAGGCCCATGTCTGGCACCTTTAGGGACTCTGGCCTAAGCTCCCTAAAGTGAGGCACTGGAAACCAGACTAGTTGGGGACCAGCGTCGACTACTGGTGTCCGTACCCCAAACTACGAGCGCGCTACAAGCGACTGCACACCCACAAACACAAGTCGATGCCTTCTATTGTCTTTCCCTCAGTCGGACGTACAACTCAAACACAGGAGTGAGGGTGTCCAGGACAGACGACACAGACCTTATCGGTACAACACAAGTACCGGGACAAACCCCGAGCACAACAAACACACGTGCCTGGCTCACACAGAACCTGGGGTACCTGACTGCAGAGGTATTCCGGAACAGACGCCGGACCACCAAACTCGGCAAGCTCAAACCACGATATTTATATACATACATTTACTCATTATCACAAACCAGTACACATGTGAAGGGTCGCTTGTCCTGGTCACTCGTGACCCACAAGCTAACCTACACAGACATATCCACGAATCGCATTAAACATTAACAACTCGGCCTGTCATTGGTCATCTCATGACCTCCTTAGCCACATAAACACAATGTATAATAATCATACACTAACCCTTAATTTTACTCAAACAACACTAATTAAACCATCTTTATCGGCCTATAAAAGACGTTACATGACTGAGGCTAGGTTCACGCTGGAACCTCACTGCCCAACCATCACGATGTTTCATAAAAGTTACACCAGGGCAATGTGTGTGCCATGCACACACCAAACCACGTAAACACCACAACACACGCGATACACTAACACTTAAAACACGCTCACCTCGTGAGCAACTTACTCTACGAGTGCTACAAGTCCAATGCACACTAGCCGGTGCCATGCACAACACTTGACAAATAATCGGATAATCGTACCTTGAAAACATGCACAAAAAGACCTCACGGATGAGGTCGACATAGGGTACTGTTGCCTTCAGATCGCGACATCTGATGTGTCGCGTTAGAAAACCCTAACGCCACGAGTCGGCCTGTCGCGACCTGGTCACGACAGAAGGGTCTGTCATCTTCTGATCGTGACACCCCGACATGTCGCGATCGCACATCTTAACGCAACGGGTCGGCCTATCGCAACCTTGTCACGACAGGGGGTTCCGTCACCTTCTCAGGCAAAAACCCTAATCCGGACTGCTCACTCGGATTACCATCCCAAATTATGCAAACCACATTAATTTCCAGTTTTCATGCTTTAATGAATACCCTAACATGGTATCTACTATTCTTAACGCCAAAAACCAATTAAACATGCAATCCCGCTACGAAGCTAGGTGGATTCTCTCTACCTCCGCGAAGAACGCGAAAAACAGACACGGCACCGGCATCTCCCCCGCTTCACACGACGTCCTCGTGGCGAGAGCGCGCCGAAATCCACACCAAAATGCCAAATCGCCCGAGAGAGCTCCGTAGTAGCTCCTCCTGGTCGAGCAAAGCTTGTGGAAGCTCTGTTCGGCCGAAACTTCTAAAAACATCCAGCAGTTGGGATCGCGATGTGCACCTCCATCGCTGTAAGACCCAATTTCCGGGCTTCTGTCCGGTGTCGTGGGATGACTGGCCACTAATGTGTCCAGGCTGGGCGACGTCAGTGTCGCTTCGGGGGTGGTCTGATGCGACAGGATCTGTGTCATGACGAGCTTGTGGGTCGCGTTCTGGTCGCGCCCTGGCTCTCCATCACGTCTTCGTGTCGCGGCCGGTCAACGGGTCACGATTACTTTATGTCGCTTCAGTCGTCTGACGCCTGTCAGAGTGGCAGGTGTTGTCAGTACGGCCTGTCGTGTTGTCGCAGCGCCCGTGGGGGGCGTGTTCTTGGTGCCGGGGGCTTAAGGCGCTGGTCGTTCGTCACGTTCTGGGCGCCGGGGGTTTAAGGCACTGGTCGGCTACCCCTTCCCCCCTCTCTCTCTCTTCTCTTCCCTTCTCCTCTCCCTCCGATGGTGCTCTGCCTCCCCCTCTCCCCTTTAAGTGTTTCAGGCGAAGAGGAGGGCGTGCGTGGTGTCGTGGCATCGTGGACCTTGCGTGGAGCGAGGAGGAGGTGGCCAACCGACGTGAGGGCCCCATTGGGGTTCATTCTTTGTGAAAGGTAAGGATTTCTTGTGCCTTCTCAATCCGGTGGATGGGAGCCCCTCGTGCTTTCTAGATAGATTACAGCTTTCCCTGTTCTCCCCTCCCCCGTGTGTGCATATGTGTATCTTCGTGGGTGACCCGGATTGAGGATCCTACTGGTCTGCCTCCCGGTTGATGTCGCGACGGCTCGGCGCATCGCGACATCAGGAGGCGTCGGCCCCATCGGGCGCGTCCTTATCGCGACGCTGTGATAGTCACGATAGGCTATCGTTCTGTGCTTTCAATCGCGACAGGATTGCTGTCGCGGCGCATTTCCGGGTCGCAACAGGGTTGCTGTCGCGGCGCCTTGCCCGGTTGCAACAAGGGCTGTCGCGGTGCCCTTCCACCGTCGCAATGGTGTCGTGACGGCCTTGGGGGTCGCAACAGTACCTGTGTTGCCTCGGGTGTTTCCGTGGGCCCGGTGTGTCACGTCCTAATAAAAGACTATTTATCGGAAGTGACAGAAAATAGGTACAAAGGTGATATTAATTATCCATTCATAACATCATAAGCGGAAGTTTATTACACAGTGCTCCTCATAACCACTAAGAGAGGAGTAGATCAAAAACAAACTCTTTCTAATACATCTTATTTTATACTACTAAAGAAAACAGTAGAAAGTTTGCTTGGCTTGACACGGCCATTCACTCTGCACACATTCCCTTAAGCTTCACCCCCATCTGAATTACCTGAAAAGAGTAGGGGATAGTGAGCTAACTAGCTCAGTAGAATTCAATCCATAATTCAATCATAGTTCCGGAGTGTACATATGATAATCAAGATAAGGATAGGGCAGACATCAAAGAGATAGTACCAAATTTCAGAATAGTAAACTTGATACAATAACAGTAAACTCAAGTCATATTCAGATATATAGCTCAAGATTGATTCATATATCAGTTACACAGTACAGGACTTATGATGACCGTATTCAGAAATATTTGATGCAATGCCAACACTCCAGATGCCCTTTATCATTCCACTGTGGTCTGAAAATGAATTTGGGTGCCCCTCCCAGGACTGGACCAGCCCTATTTGCACACTGCATATTAATCAAGGGGATCCAAGAACCCAATAAATGTCATCATCATCAATTAATCCTATCTCACATGGTGTTCAAGCGTTTGAACTCTGAAGACATCAGGTTATATGAACTCAATTACCGAATACAGGAGAATGGACTCACGGAGTACCATTCGCAGTTGACGTCTTCAAGGATAATTCAATGGTGAGTAAGGTACTTCAAGTGGGTAATCATTACAGTAGAATGACAAAAAATACCCAAGTAATTAAGGGGGTAACTTGGTAGGCTATTAGGATGAAGTTTTAAGCAAGAGTTCTATCATGAAAAGTTGCTGAAATACAAGGCAGGACAGGTGCTGTCGACAGCCAAGAAGGGCTGTCGACAGATGGCAACAGATAGAGCTCAGGTTTCTGGCTCTCGGTGGGTATCCTATCGACAACAACAAGAGGGCTGTCGATAGATACACACAGTTCAGAAATCTGGAGTTCTGGAAGACATGCGCCTGTCGACAGCTTTGGGCTGGCTGTCGACAGGTAGCAGAGAACTTCCAAGAAGATTTGTAAATCTATTCTAAACACCCTAATTGTAGAACTTATAAACCAAGACATGTTTTATATCAATGAAGAGTTTAATTGGAGTTCTCACAGTGGTTTATAAACTGAACAGCGAGATGAAAACGAGAGGTTTACAATGCAAGCTTGTCTAGCTAGAAACTAGACATAATGTAGTACTGGAAGCCTGATCTTGTTAACAATGGTTTATTGGGAAGATTCCTACAAGATATAACACTAAAACTCCAAGTGTTTCATGGATCTAAATCAAGACTTGGATACCTACAATTAAGTAAAAGTTCTCACATAGTTCTTTAGACATTAAAACTCTACATGACTCCAGATCATGAACAAAGATCAAAGGTAGAGGAAGAGGATAGGATTTCATTTCTAAAATAGAACCAAGTTGTTCCTTTCCCAACAAGAGTAATTCTACCATGACTGGAAGGAAACAGAGATGACACAAGTATAACAACGTATCCATTCCTCACGAATTCCTTGTTACATATGGAGAACCGAATTGAACCAGAGGGATTGAATCCTACTTACTAAACAGATGAACTTGCAGGTATCCTTGATGAAGATCCTACACCCAGCAAGAGAAGAGTTCCCACAGAACCGATGGGTGTTGGCCAAAAGACACTCCAGGTGGAAGCAGCAACACCGTACTCCAACAGCTAGAGCCAAACCAGCAGAAGAACACACTCCAGCATAAGCAACCGTCTCCAAGTAAGGGCAAGTAGTAGCAGAGTAGAAAGTACAGAGGAACTAAGGCAAGAGCGAATAAGGTGCAAGAACAGGAGAAAACCAAGAAGCTTGCGTTGGAAAGGCCCCCTTGCTGTTTATGGAGTGGGTTTATAACCCCAAGCTCACTTCATGCACACTGCCATGCATTCTCACAGGTGTTGTGGGGTAAAACCATTTTACCACCCACAGACACCTATCTCATGCAAGTAACACATGGTAACTAACATGTTACCTTCTCCCTCAGGTACGCTGGCCTCCCCAATGCCTCCCACGTAGGCAGCCCATAATTCAAAGGAAAATTCCTCCCGTAATTAATCTAAATTCAACTGGTCTATAGACTTGATGTAAACATGTCCAAACAAAGTCCGTTTGCACTAAAATTTCAACCATAGACTAATGTGATGGTTTTACAAATTATGGTGATTTTAGTTTAATTTTTGGAATTTATTTATACGGGTGAAAAATAATCCGAAAAATAGTTCACATCGACTTAATCTCAAAATCCAAATGTCAAAATTCGGATATATTTATATTTCTGAGATCTCCACATTTTTCTGGAAATTATGGCGTTCTCAGATTTCATTTTCGTTACAGTTTTTCAATGTCGCTCTGTGGGAGCGCGCACGTCCGAGTACGACACTGGGGTAACGTTAGTTATACTAATCATACCCAAATATCAATTATTTCAATTTAAGACCAATGCTTAGGTCTAATAACTTTATTATTCATGTTTTTCAACAAATAAAAATTCTGTTGTGTAACAGGTTGTGTGTCGGCGTATGCCCCAGGGCAGGCCTTCCCCTTAGGACCTTCTGGTAGGGAACGTGGCAGGTTGCCTCCCTGCATTCAGTGACCGAAGGTGACACCTTCGTGGCCGTGTCCTGGCAGTGGTGCCAGGAGGGTCGTGTTTGTCTAATAATCGATTGACCGGTGGTCAATCGATTATTAAGAGCGATGGGTTTCCATGCTGTCCGATAGTGTTCCAAGGTTCTAGCCGTTCGTGCGTGTTTGGTTGGCCGACGGCCCTCTTGAGGGTCTGTGCGTGCCTCGTGCTTGCTGGGCTTGTCTCATGTTACAAGCCAGCGGTGCGGCAAGGTTCCTGTTGTGCTTGCCCCACCTTTCGCCCGGTGCTTGGCACTTGAGGGCTTGTCCCGTTCAGAGGTTGTCTCTGTTTCCTGGGACCCCCGTCTTCGTGAGCCTTAGAGGGAGCGTTCGGGGCTACGAGCGTGCTCGAGTTGGTAGCTGACAGAGCAGACTTGAGATGAGGGGGAAAACGAGGTTGACAGTGGTGCCGAGTCATTTGTAGAGCTCTCTTGTCTGGGTCTGGGACGCCGAGGGGTCGGAGTGCTTTCTTGGCGCAGACCATACAGTCCTTTGTCTCACTGCCTTGCTCTACGTTGGTTCCGGAGCCGCGTAGGGAGGTCAGGCATGGGGTCGCAACTTGGCCAGGCTGCGATGTTGCGTGTGTTGTGTGTTCTTGGCAGTTCTATCTCGCTCTTCCGGGGAGGTTAAAGGCGAGAGCCAGCTAGCGAGTGAAGAGGGTGTGGACGATGCGTCCCCTTCTTAGCTGCCAGTGGCAGTGGCTTGGTTGCTGTTGTTGTGACGGCATTCCTCACGACGTTTCTAAGTGTTATCCATTGCCCTAGCTTGCTTGGCGGTTATAGCTGGCCGTGCCTAGTTTCCGTGGGCGTCGTTGGTCTGGCCTTGTGCAGACCCGTGCTTCTAGTGGTTCCGCTTTGGTGTTCACTCGGTTCCGTAGTCCCGTTCTTGGGTGCCAGTCCGTGGTGGCACCGGCGAGTGTGGTTTCCCGACCTGGTGATGTGTCCAGGGTCTGGGGTGGTTCGCTTGTGGGCCCTCGACCTCGTGGAGGTCTGAGGTGGCCGTGCTTGAGGCGCTTGAGGTGAGACGTCGTTCTCACTTGGTTGTTGTGTAGTCTCGGCGGGTAAGCTGAGCGTTGCTTCCACTCTGTGCTCGACTCCGTGGTTTCTGTGGGAGTCCGTGTGTGTGGCCGGCCCGCCTCAGTTGGTGGTCGTGGCGTTGTGCTATTCTCTTCCGCTGCTAGTAGTATCATGCTATAGGTGTTTCTCGCTTTACAGCTTTCTAGTGTAGTTTTCTTGTTTTCGAGTTCCTGCTGCTCTGGCCGGTGAGGGACTGGTAATCCCTACTGAGCCTTGTTCGCGAGGATCACACCCCCTACTTCCTTCAGCTAGGCGCTCGTCGTCACGGGAGCTCGGTGTCGGACAGGTTGCGGAGGTGGCTGTGGCGCCGTGTTGTTGTCAGCAGCAATGAGAGCTGAGTGTAGTGAGCTCTTGTAGCCGAGTGAGCTGAGAGTTGTGTTTTGCAAGTCCTCGGGTATGCCCTTAAGGGCTGCACCTTTCTTCTTGTACCTGTGCTTTTGCTTGGGACACGTTGTACAGACCTTTGTATATTGTACATATTGTTATAGTTATTTAATTCAGTACATATCTCACTAGACTAGTTCTTCTAACCCTTCCAGATCTTTGGATCCGTGGGTGGCGACGCAAACTTCGGGGCCCTGGCGGGGGTCCAGGAGGTCGGGTCGTTACAGTTGGTATCAGAGCGAGGGTCTACTGAGATTTGTAAGGAAGTAATAACTATAGCTGTCCCAAAGAAAGGTACTAGTGCGATGCTGACATCGTCCGACTAGTGTTAGGCTTGTGCTTTGATTGTTTTGCAGGTGTGCGGTTTCCCTGCAAGTTTCGTGTGCGCGCTGCAGTAGGTTGTAGTTGTTGCTGCGTCGCGTGCGTGGCGAGTGTGGTCGCCCGGCGTGTTCATGCCATGGTGGCGCGATTGGCGGTGGACTTGCTGGCAGTGTTCTTCCTCGTATGGAGGAAGGTTGCATGCATGTCCAGGTGCGGTGCTCCTGGTCACCTCCGGCGCATTTGCGTGTGTGTGTGCTGCTGAGGCTAAGAGAGCCTGCGTGTGGTGTGGCCTTCACGGTGTAGGGTTGTTACCTGTGGAGTCGGTGGAAGGTGTCTCTGCCTTGTTGGCTGCCCCTTTTTTTTGTTGGGGTGTGTGTTGAATTTGTTGTGCGTGTGGTCTTCTATCTGTGCACTGTTGTGCGCTGTGCTCTGCTTAGTCGGCGTTGTTGCTTGGGCTAAGCAGATGTCCTGTGTGTCGTGTTGCATCGCTAGTTGAGCACTGCGACACTTGCCTGTGGTTGTTGTCAGCCTGGCACTAGCTGGTTGTGAGCTCTGGTGAGGTGCTCTCGGAGTTCTTCTCTGTTGGTTCTGGTGGGAGTGAGGTTTCCCCAGAACTGTGTTGTGCCCATTTCTGGTTGTTGTTGCGCTGCCCTCGAGGCTGAGGTGCATCGCTTGGTTGCCCTGTGTTCTGGTGAGGTTTCCTAGAACCGTTTGTTGTTGTCTGGTGAGGGTTTCTCTCAGGACTGCTCAGTGCTCGTTTTTTGTTGTGCTGTGCTACCTCAGGGTTTGAGGTATGCTGCTTCTGTTGGTTTGGCTGGTGCGTTTTGGAGGGTTTTCCCAGAACGGTGCCTTGGTGGTCTGGTGGTGGGGTTCTCCCAGGACCGGCTTGTGTTGCTTCTGCAGTTCTGCTGGCTACAGTATCTTCTCTGATGGTCCGTGTTGTTTGGTTGTTGGGTTGTGCATTCTGGTGAAGGTTCTTCCCAGGATCACCCTTTGTCGCTTCTGGCGGAGGTTCTTCCCAAGAGTGCTCTGTGTTCGTTTTGGGCCACCGTTGTGTTGCCCCTGTGGTTTGAAGTGTGCCGTTCGGTTGGGTTGCGTTCTGGTGAGGTTCTCCCAGGATGGCTCTTGGCTCTTTTTGGCGAAGGTTCTCCCCAAAGCTGCCTTGTGTTTGCTTTGGTCGTCGCTGCCAGTTGGACTATCTGTGTTACAGTCTGCCTGGGCATTGTCGGTCAAGGCGTTGTGCGCTTGGCCATGTGTCTAGCCGTTGCGTTGGCCAGCTTGTCTCGTTAGCCGTTTCCAAGTTTCTCGATTGCGCGGTGGGACTTTGTGTCCCCGTGGCTCGGATGGTTCGTTTTGTTTTTCTGCACCCTATGTGCTCTCCCAAATGGTGGTCTGGTGGGTGTAGTGGGTGTTTGACTGGTTGTGCTTCTTGTGGAAGCGTCAGTCTTGCGTTGTGGTTTTCCCTCTCACGCGTGGAAGAGACTCGTTGTGTGTGTCCTCTTCCTCTGATTTCCTTTGGTTGCTCAGGGTGGCGATGCTCCACTGTGGTGTTGTGTTGTCAGGGTGTGCATCGTTGCGACCTTCTGGTGGAGTCATCTTCCCTTGAGTTGTTTTTAGGTTGAGCTGGTTGCTCCCCTCGTGCTGTCGTTTCCTCGTGGCACCATGGTTGGTGGACCTGTTCGTGCCATTTGTCATCGTGATGGTTTCTTGCTACCTGCTTGGACAACTTGGGGCATGGGTCCCTGTTGGTGTAGGGCGAGGTAGTACCATTTTCTCATTTGGTTGCAGGCATGAGTGTTGTTTCACTGTGCATTGGTTCTCCATGGTTGGCTTGCTCGGCAAGCGTTGTTCCAGTGTGCACTCAATCGTGCCTCGGATTGTGCCTTGGAGGCCTTTCGCATCATCGTTTTGGTGTTTGGCCTCTCTATCGGTTGCGATAGAGGTAGTGCTTCCTGCTCTTGCACGCCAGGGAGTTGCTGCGGTCTTTTCTCCTTGTGCGGCAGAGTCGGTGCTCCATGTTTTGGTGTGCTTTTTGGAGTCAACGTGGTCATTGTGCTCTTGAAGTCATCGGCTTTCCGGGTGCTTCCCTTGTGGGTCTCTGGTGGAGAGTCCCCTTCGGTGGGCCCTGTGCCGTTTCGGGCTATTGGTGCTGTTGTGTGTGTAGCACCTTGAGCGTTTCTCCGATGCTTCGTGTTGTGTGCCTCAAGGGCTCGGGCCGGCATGGCCTGTTGTGCCTTTCAGGCTTGAGGTCTTTGGCGTGTAGCTTTTGGCGAGTCTCTAGTGAAGAGCCCTCCCCCTTAGCCCGTGGTGTTGTTTCGACCGCTGGTGCACTTGTGTTGCACTTCGCTTAGTTTTGGTGCTTGTGGCAGCACTGTGTGCTCGTGCTCGAGTGTTTTGGATTTGTGCCGTCTGGAGCCTTGGTGCATTGTGTTGTACCTTGGGTGGCTCCCGGTGCTTGTGATAGCACCCTGTGTTGTGTCGTGTGCCTGATCGTGAGCTTTGTGTGTCATTTTACGACTTCGCTCGGTGTTGGAGGCGTTGAGCGTTCCCCCTCTAGGACACTTTGTGTTGGCCTGCGCCCTGTGGTCATACCGTTACCACTGTGGGGTGGCTGCTTTGCCTTGTCTAGGTAGCCCTATCGGTGGTACGCCAGGCTTTGGTCGTGGCCAGTGTCCCAATTTTCCCTCTCACTCTGAGAGCGATCGTGTTTGGTTGTGGTACCCTGCTTCGGTTTGGGTCCCTCTAAGGTCGGTGTGTTGTTCTCGACCTCTGCGGTTGTTTCAGTTCCCATGTGGTTGTGTGCCTTTCTGGCGGTTGGCATGTTGGCACCCGCGCTAAGCCCTGTGTGCGTGTGGCGGGTGTGCTGCCAACTCTTCGTTGGTTCTTCGTTGTGTGTGGCGTTGGTGAGTCTGGAAGCCGATGGCGGAGTCTCCTGTCGGTTCGTCCGGTGACAGTGAGGCTTATTGGCTTGCTAGTACTCGACCACGTGGTTTGATGACGTTGTGAGGTGCTCGGCTTTGGCTTAACCTCAGATGTCTTCCATGTTTCATAGCGGTGTGCCACGTTGTGGAGTGTGTGGACTCCCAGTTTTTGTGGATCCGCGTGCATTTGGTGCCCTTGTTGGACCACGAGGAAGGTCTGGGTGGACCTAGTGGTGACAACGGATGTTGTTTTCACATGTTGAGGGTTCCTCCGCGTGCATTTGTTGTCCCTGTTGGACCGCGAGGAAGGTCTGGGTTAGACTTAGCGGTGACAGTGGACGTTGTTCCATGTGTTGCGGATTCTCCGCGGCGCGATGTTGCTCTGGTTCTCGTCGCTCGCGTGGCTTCTTGGTTGGGCTGGTGATGGATGCTAGCTGTCGCTAGTAGCGTGAGGCCATTCCCCTGAGACTTGTGGTTGGTTCTCAGGTGGTTCTTATGTTGTTGTCGGCAACTGTGTCCTCTGTCGAGTTCGGCTGGCGACAGAGTGGGTTGCTGGTTGGTTGGTCCCCACAGCGGGGTCTATTGGTGGCTACAGCCGTACGGTTCACGGCTGGTGTTTTCTGCTGTTCGAGCTAGTTTTGGCATTGCTCAGCACCTGTGGGGTTGTTATCCCGATTGGACGCCCCACGTGTGGCTGGTGTGAGCTGTTGGTTTCTCGGCTTGGTGCTCTAGGTGCGTTGGAACATGTTGTGAGCCGTGAGTTTTCGGTTCTGTGCCTCCCGTGTTTGGGGCTCGTTGTGTGAGCCGTTGGCTTTTCCGGCCTTGTATGCTCCGCGCGTGTTTGGTTGTGCGAGTGTTGCCACGAGGAAGTCGCATTAAGACTTAGTGGCTTTTTCGCGCTGGTCTTACGTTTGCTCCCTGTGCTTCGTTTCATGCCTCGAGATCCTTTGGGCTTGCCCCAATTTCGAGGACAAAATTGTTTTAAGGGGGGTAGAATGTAAGACTCGGTTTCCCAACTTCTGTCCGGTGTCGTGGGATGATTGGCCACTAACGCGTCCAGGATGGGCGACGCGTTAGTGTCGCGTCGGGGGTGTCCGATGCGACAGTCATCCATGTCGCGACAAGCTTGTGGGTCGCGTTCTGGTCACGCCCTGGCTCTCCGTCGCATCTTCGTGTCGTGCCCGATCAACGGTCGCGACTGCTTTATGTCGCTTCAGTCGTCTGACACCTGTCAGAGTGGCAGGTGTGTCAGTATGGCCTGTCGTGTTGTCGCGGCGCCGTGGGGGGCGCATTCTTGTCGCGGTCCGTGGACCCATCGCATTAAGGTTGTTAACGCGATGGGGCGGTCCGTCGCGTTCTGGGTGCCGGGGGCTTAAGGCACTGGCTGGCTACGCCTTCCCCCTCTCTCTCTTCTTCTTCCCTTCTC
Organism: Colocasia esculenta; assembly: GCA_014218235.1. Classification (NCBI taxonomy): domain Eukaryota; kingdom Viridiplantae; phylum Streptophyta; class Magnoliopsida; order Alismatales; family Araceae; genus Colocasia; species Colocasia esculenta. The sequence goes on from JACBKR010000827.1 coordinate 19,900, forward strand.
CCTCTCCCTCCGACGGTGCTCCGCCTCCCCCTCTCCCCTTTGAGTGTTTCAGGCGAGGAGGAGGGCTGTGCGTGGTGCCGTGGCGTCGTGGACCTTGCGTGGAGCGAGGAAGAGGTGGCCAACCGGCGTGAAGGGCCCCATTAGGGTTCGTTCTTCATGAAAGGTAGGGATTTCTTGTGCCCTTCTCGATCCAGGTGGATTGGGAGCCCCTCGTGCTTTCTAGATAGATTTACAGCTTTCCCCATGCTCCCCTCCCCCGTGTGTGCATGTGTGTATCTTCGTGGGTGACCCGGAATTGAGGATCCTGCTGGTCTGCCTCCCGGATGATGTCGCGACGGCTCGGCGCGTCGCGACATCAGAGGAGGCGTCGGCCCCGTCGGGCGCGACCTTATCGCAACGCCGTTGGCAGTCGCGATAAGGCTGTCGCGCCGCGCTTCCCGGTCACGACAGGATTGCTGTCACGGTGCGTTTTCGGGTCGCGACAGGGTTGCTATCGCGACGCCTTGCCTGGTCGCAACAAGGGTTGTCGCAGTGCCCTTCCCCATCACGATGGTGTCGCGACGGCCTTAGGGGTCGCGATAGTACCTGTGTTGCCTCGGGTGTTTCCATGGGCCCGATTGTGTGTCGGCGTGTGCCCCAGGGCAGGCCTTGCCCTTGGGACCTTCTGGTAGGGAACGCGGAGGTTGCTTCCCTGCGTTCAGTAACCGAAGGTAACACCTTCGTGGCCGTGTCTTGGCAGTGGTGCCAGGAGGGTCGCGTCTGTCTAATAATCGATTGACCGGCGGTCAATCGATTATTAGCAGAGCGACGGGTTTCCGTGCTGTCCGATAGTGTTCCGAGGTTCTAGCCGTTCGTGCATGTTTGGTTGGCCGACAGCCCTCTTGAGGGTCTGTGCGTGCCTCGTGCTTGCTGAGCTTGTCGTGTGTTACAAGCCAGCGGTGCGGCGCGGTTCCTGTTGTGCTTGCCCCGCCTTTCGCCTAGTGCTTGGCACTTGAGGGCTTGTCCCGTTCAGAGGTTGTCTCCGTTTCCTGGGACCCCCATCCTTGTGAGCCTTAGAGGGAGCGTTCGGGGCTATGAGCGTGCTCGATTTGGCAGCCGACAGAGCAGACTCTGGAACTGAGGGGAAAACGAGGTTGGACAGTGGCGTCGAGTCGTTTGTAGAGCCCTCTTGTCTGGGTCTAGGACACCGAGGGGTTCGGAGTGCTTTCCTGGCACATACCAGACAGTCCTTTGTCTTACTACCTCCCTCTACATTGGTTTCGGAGCCACGTAGGGAGGTCAGCGTGGGGCCGCAGCTTGGCCAGGTTGCGATGTTGTGTGTGTTGTGTGTTCTTGGCGGTTCTGTCTCGCTCTTCCGGGGAGGTTAGAGGCGAGAGCCGGCTAGCGAGCAAAGAGGGAGCGGACGACGCATCCCCTTCTTAGCTGCCAGTGGCGGTGGCTTGGTTGTTGTTATTGTGATGGCGTTCCCTCACGACGTGTTTCTAAGTGTTATCTGTTGCCCTAGCTTGCTTGGCAGTTATAGCCTAGCCGTGCCTAGTTTCCGTGGCGTCATTGGTCTGGCCTTGTGTAGACCCTGCTTCTAGTGGTTTCCGCTTTGGTGTTCACATGGTTCCGTAGTCCCGTTTTGGGTGCCAGTCTATGGTGGCATCGGCGAGTGTGGTTTTCCAACCTGGTGGTGTGTCCAGGGTCCGGGGTGGTTCTGCTTGTGGGCCATCGACCTCGTGGAGGTCTGAGGTGGTCGTGCTTGAGGTGAGACGTCGTTCTCACATGGTTGTTGCGTAGTCGACAGGTGTGTCGAGCGTTGCTTCCACTCTGTGCTCGACTCCATTGGTTTCTGCGGGAGTCCTGTGTGTGTAGCCCGACCTCGGTTGGTGGTCACGGCGTTGCGCTGTTCTCTTCCGCTACTTAGTAGTATCATGTTGTAGGGTTTCTCACTTTACAGCATTCTAGTCTAATTTTCTGTTTTCGGAGTTCCTCCTGCTCTGGCAAGTGAGGGACTGGTAATCCCTACTGGGCCTTGTTCGCGAGGCTCAACCCCCCCCCCTACTTCCTTCAGCTAGGGGCTTGTCGTCGCGGAAGCTCGGTGTCGGACGGGTTGCAGAGGCGGCTGTGGCGCCGTGTTGTTGTCAGCAGTAGTGAGAGCTGAGTGTGGTGAGCTATTGTAGCTGAGTGAGCTGAGAGTTGTGTTTTGCAAGTCCTCGGGGTATGCCCCTTAAGGACTACACCTTTCTTCTTGTACCTGTGCTTTTGCTTGGGACACGTTGTACAGACCTTTGTATATTGTACATATTGTTATAGTTATTTAAATTCAGTACATATCTCACTAGACTAGTTCTTCTAACCCTTCCGGATCTTCGGATCTGTGGGTGGCGATGCGAACTTCGGGGCCCTGGCGGGGGTCCGGGAGGTCGGGTCATTACAGTCATGATCTGAATGTGACCTTATGGGTCGTCGCCTTCCCAAGGCCGACGTCAACTGAATGCCCGGCGCGCGACACGCGGCAGCCATGCAGACGAAGACCGCCAAACAGAGGCAACGTGAACGCGACCCCTAGGGCCATCGCGTTCAAAATGCAACGCGACCCTTGTCGCGTTCATAGGCACAAGACCTGTGAGAGCTTTGGCCCAACTGCCGGCCCACCAAGCCTTACAACCGCGCGCAAACACCTGAAACACGAACTAATGGGCCATACACTGGCCACCAAACCCGCTAAATAGGGATCCGCGAGGATTCGAAAAATGTGCGACGTTACATTATTATTCATAAAAAAGAATTCATCCTCGGCATTCAAAACAAACCACAGTAAACCAAATTATCACCTAAAAAAGAAATAAAACCATATACATAACAAGTAGGATACACTTCCTCTGCATTTTTCTTTCAAGCCATCTATATTGACTAACCCATTTTTCCATTTTCACACTCGATCTGCCTTCTATTCTCTTTTCAATTCATTTCATTACTGCTTCATCCATAGATTCAATCTGACGTTCCTTACCCTTTGACCGTAGGCGGTTCTACCTTGCCGGTAGCACTTTATCTCCTTGGACTCAACCTGCTTCCACATTTTCTGGGCTGTGTTTGCAACATTTCTTTCTGGGCCATTTTCCTTGCTCAAAACCTTTCACTTTATTTCGCTACCTTTGGATGTTTTGTCGTGCTATACCATGCTTAAATTCTCGACTTCCTTGGTGCCATTCCATTATTCACTTGTCACTGTTAGCCGTTACTTTGCTTTATCTATATTCACATACTTAATTGCTTGACTTATGGGTTATGGATCCACCACGCTTCCGCTGCGCTACTCTAATTATACCGAACACTAGGTAAAACCGTACCTCTGTCCTTAATTTCAACTTTACTAGCTTCCCAAATCATCTTATTCATTCAATTATCACTGGAAGAAAACACTAATATTTCTGGTCTGCTTTTCTTATTATAATCGAACCACCTGCTTAAACTCTGAATTCTGGGATACCACTGTCAACACATCCTACCTTAATTTATATTTCCAGGCTGACGTTGCACTTTTCTTTTCTCATAATTACACTGCTTAACTGACCCTGCTCGGATTCTATTTTCAACTATTGTTGTACCACACTGAATTCTTAATTTTGCCATATTATTATTGACATAATTCGCTCCTTTATACACTTTCCTCATTTCAAACATTATTCTCCTACTAATCCAGCAAACCAAACCCATATCTCTTTACAATTCCCATTGTCACTGCTGCGACATTGTATTTCCTCATCAAGAAACACAACTTGCTCAATGATATCTGATTCAGAATTCTTTGCTGCTAAATTGATCATACCTTCCCTTGTCCTTCCTGTTTTGCTTTGCTACCTCTTAATCTACTCACTATTCTTTAACTGTTTATGCTGCAATCTTTACATTATACTTTGGAGACATTTTTTATATGAAACCATTTGTTTATCTAGACCACCTTGTTGCTCACTATTTACACAAATTCCTGCTGCACACTCCTTGATTCATCTGACTATTGCTACTTTATAATCTGCCACATTTTTCATCTATTTAATAATACTGAACTTTAATTTTACAGCCAACTGCATAAATTTCATTTCTGCAAAGCATTTCTCTTAACTATTTGCTAACTGATTAATCTCACTGTGCCATTCACTACAATCTTTCTTATTAAAATACTGCCATAGCCATAAACTGAAAACTATTTCCTACAAACACAATGTCTGTTTTGTGTAAGGCCCTCGAATTTCCGTCGCATTATTGTATTTATGTGTGTATGTTTGTGCTTGTGTATGAATGTACATATTTACGTACGTATTAATTAGTACAAGTACGTGTGCATGGTTTATATTAAATGTAAATAATGTATGTATTGCATGGTGATAGTATGGATATAATACCGTATACATGTTGCATACATATGCATGGTATGCATGGTTTCTGCATATTTTTGAGTTCTGGCCGAAGGCCATCTTGGCGTCAAACCCCTGGCCGTTTAGGAGGTGTCAGCGTCCAGACATGGACGCCAACACTTATCCTGGCGTCCAGCGATATGGACGCCAATCTCTCGGCCTGCATGCGCAGAGAGCTGCAAGCTTCTGAAACAAGGAAGCCCAACCATTAGGGGATGTCCCCAAACGGCTCCAAGGCTGTCTTGTCACCTGGTGAGTGGGAGAGGGGTCTCCCTTATGTTGAACCCGAAATGGCCTCTTCCCACTCCTCCTTCACCTTGCAAGAGGAGAAAAAAAAAGAGAGAAAAGCCCTAGAGAGAAACTGTGAGAAAACCCCTACTTGGCACCCAAAAATCTCCACTTCTGAAGTTTGATCCGGCGTTCCACTGCTTCAAGAAGGTAGCTGGATCAAAGGAGAAGGCTTCCCCGACATCCCCTTGGCGTGGAGAGCATCCAGGAGCCCAGAGGAAGAGATCTTTTGGAGGATTTCTGCACTTCTTGGGACTACCCAAGGAGAGCTTCACCGAGCCCTAAATCCTTTGGAGGAATTTTTAGAAGGCAAGTGACCTATCCATGATGTCCCCGTATGAGTCTAGGTCGGTTTTGCTATTTTTATGGATTTTTCCTCGAGTCCTAGACCCTCCCATTCACCCAAGTTTGAGAGCTCGGGTCTGTGTTTCTGCACAGACCTGGCTTGACGGCAAGGTCCCTGGACGCCCAGATCATGCTTGGCGTCCATCGGCCATGCCGCTGACTCTGAGTCAGCGGCCAGAGACTGCCGCCAAGTTCCTCTGGACAGAACAGTGAACTGTTCTGCCCTTCCTTTACATTAATTTCGGTATGGTTTCCGTGATGAGGATATATGGTAACCCTATACTCTATGTAATTAGTCAATTGTGGTGTGTGGATGAGTATGGTGTGTGATGGTGAATGTAGGAAATTGTATCCCTTAAACTTTTAAGCATGACTTGATAATATCCTTGCCAATCCATGTTCCATGAGTAGGATTAGACTGAATGCCTTGGTTTTTGTCAGTTCATGAAGATTAGCAGATCAGTAGATGTATGCCCAATTTTAGTAAATTGTCCATGCTTGCATGAGTTGTAAATAAATTCGGTTCGGAAATTAGAAAGACATGCAAAAAAATGGTTTGTGGTGTTTGATCTGTAGATGTATGATTTAGGAAAAAAAAATTATGTATTCTCAGATCATGTATGTGACAGAAACCTCTGTTCAACAGTAAGTGGCAACATTTCATGATATGTTAAACTCCATGTAACTTGAATTGTGAATGGCATGCAAAATAAGTGTTTGATTTTCTGTAAATTCTATGTAGCTCAGAAAAATCTGAAAATTTGAGTGTATGATCTTGAACCCGAAAACAGCATGTGGTTAAAATTTCAGGTCATTTGGACCAGTAAATAAGAAGTTATGTATTTTCATGTGAAATGTGATAAACTACGTATATTATTGTAATGTGATTAATTATTGTCTAAAACCAACTTGATTAGTGAAAACTCCTGTGAGTTAAACTCTTGAAATTCTGTAGTACCATGTTAGGAAAAAAAACAGAGATATTCATGTGAGTGAGAAAGTGAATGTGATGAAAAGTGTGAAGTGTAAAACCATGTGTAAAACGGTAAATGTGTAAATGTGTAACTATGCCAATGTGACACTGCTTCCGTAGAGGGCAGTGGAGCTGTATCAGGGAAAAGTCCCCCTGAGAAAGTTCAATGTGTAAGTGACCCTAAGGGCATTAGGGGGAAATCCTGGAGGTGGACAAGTACCACTGGTTAGGGTGGAGACTTGTTCTCCCGGTCTGCGTAGTCCAAGAGTCGCCATTGGAATGCCTAGATGGCGTCTATGTGTAATGTGATGTGTATATGTCCTTCTTGGTGGTTTGGACTATGTGTCACGGCACCTAAAATGTGTAATGTAATGTGTATGTGTTCATGTGTAAGTGTGTAAGTGACAATGCGAATGTGTATGTGTAAAGTGAACCATGTGAAAGAAGAAACTTGTGTAAAGAGAAGAAGGTGAAGTTAAAGATGTGAGAATATGTTATTGAAAACCATGTGAGACAAATCTGAAATCATGTGAAATCAGTAAATTTATGTTATTGTCATCATGCTATTATGTGCAAAGATGTCTAGAATCCATGTTAGGGATAATTGGTGAAAACGGGTACAAGATAGCATGATTGTTGATCACATGATGTGTTTTATGCCATTTGTAGCTTTCATGTATAGGTTTACAGCCATTAAACCATGTGAAATCAGCAACCTAAAGCATGTGAAAAGGGTTATGTATGTACTTAAGGACATGTGAAATCCATGCTAGTTGTGTTCCCCTTTCATGTATGTAAAATGTTCATGTTGGTAGCTCTCATGTTTAGCTCTTTAAAGATTAAAGTGTCATGAGTAAATTGAATAGAGAGCATGTGATAGGTGTATTTATTTTAGAAATCTGAAAGCATGATTCATGTATAAAATTGTAAAACCTTTCATGATAGGTTGAAACTTTAGAATGACTAGCATGCCATGTATGCAAATTGTAAATGTGCATGTAGAAACCACTAGGACTTGTACGTGTATACCATGAGTGTTGCTTGCTGAGTCCTTGGACTCACTCCTTGCTTCGGCGTACAGGTATAGTTGGTGACACGGCACCGTTGGAGGAGACGGTGGAGACGGACTCCGAGCGCGGAGACTAGCTTTGGAGTTTCTTGAGATTGTGTATTTCATAAGTATGTAATTTGAACCTTGTATTAGAGTATTATGAAAAGGATGTATAAATGTGGACAATTTGTATTTCTTTTCAGCATTTAATTTATGTGAACTTTAGTTCCTTATGTAGCGAATTGCATGTATGTGTTAATGTGGATGATGAATGAATGGAGACTGTTGTCTTTTACTTCCGCTACTCTGTTGTATATTCTCGTGTATCTCAGCTGTATGTATCGTTTGGGTAAATGTCCCACTGTGGCAGCACTCGCTATACCGACGTGGGTTGGTATAACCGTACCGGTATAATGAGGGCCGTCACAGAGATTGGTATCAGAGAGACCGGTTGAGATTACACATGAATATACCTAAGTCATCATCCCCATTGCATGCTAAGTATGTCCACATGTGTAGAAAACACTAATGAGAAGTGAAAGATAGATAAGAAAATGATTAGAGAACTTAGTAACCTAGCTCTAATGGTGGCTGAAATTTTATTACAGCCATGGCTTCCCGTGGACGGCGTGGAGGTGTGCCGGGTCGCGACGACGAGCAGAGGCGTGAGGAGCGGGCGGAGCAGCAGGCCCCGGCCCCACAGGGTCCTGTGCTTCCCCCACCACTGCTAGTGGATTATGGAGTATTCATGCAAGGTCTGGTGCAAGCCATGCAGACGCAGGCTCATACCCAGGCAGCACTCCAGGCCCAGGTGGAGGCCCAGCAGGCTCAAGCACCAGCCCAGGACCATGGTGGACCTTCCATCATGGAGCGATTCAAGAGGATGACCCCACCTCTTTTAAGGGGGAGAGTGATCCACTAATGGCAGAAAGCTGGTTAAGGGAGACAGAGAAATCTTCCGAGCTATCAGGTGTCCTGATGAGGATAAGGTGACATTAGCCACCTACATGCTAAAGGAGAGAGCGGAGCGTGGTGGTCCTCCCTACTTCGTACACGCTTTGAGGACGGAGCTGTAGACGTGACATGGGACGCGTTCGTGAGACTCTTCCGAGCCAAGTTCGTCCTAGAGCATATCCAGGACAAGATGGAGCAAGAATTCCTTTCCCTGACGCAAGGATCAATGACCGTCCTGGAATACGAGGCAAGGTTTTCTGAACTTTCTAAATATGCACCGCATATCGTAGAGGATGAGCGCAGGAAGACCAAGAATTTCGTGATGGGTCTCAAACCATCATTGAGGACGAGACTCATGGCGTTTGACCACCGCACGCTAGACGAGGCCCTCAGCGCTGCTTGCAGATAGGAGGGAGAAATGGAGCAGTCTCTAGAGGAGAAGAAGAGGAGGCTGGCAGAGACATTCCAGCGGCAGGACAAGAGAAGACGGTGTACCAGACACCGCAGAAACCAGTGGCAGTCAGCAACTCTCAGGTACCTTCTGTACGTTCCCCTGGTGTGAAGAAGGAGTGTCCCCACTTTGGAAAGACCCATGGCGGTACCGAATGCTGGATGATCTCGGGTAATGCTTAAAGTGTGGTAGTAGCGACCACAAGATCAAAGATTGCCCAAGACTTCAGCAGGGAGCTCAGCGTGGAGCGCCAGCACCAGCAGTAGCGGCAGCCGCGCCAGCTACAGGAAGACCAGGAAGGCCTCGAGCCCCAGCTCGAGTGTTGCTTTAGCTCGCGAGGACGCCGAGCAGGCGGAGCATGTCACCGAAGGTACGGTTTTACTTTTCGGTGTGCACGCTCGGGTTTGTTTGATACGGGTGCTACTCACTCGTTCATTTCCGAGCGGTTCGCTAGGCAGTTAGCCCTAGAGTCAGGCATAGAGTCTGAGGAGTTAGAGGTCCCTTTGTCTGTGCACACCCCTGCGGGTACGGTATCGACTAGGAAGTGCATTCCGTCGTTACCTGTGTGCATTGAGGATAGATTCCTAGATGGGTGTTCTTCTTGCTAAAGATGAAGGACTTGATGCTATCCTTGGTCTGGATTGGCTAGAGGAGCACTATGCGTTAGTGGATTGTCGTCGGAAGAAGATCGTTTCCGCATTCCTGGTGAGGATGAGTTCTCTCATCCCTTGCCAAGGAACTAGCGGGAAAGATGGTTATCTCTGCCATGAAGGCGATGCGCATGGTGAACAAGGGTTGTGACGCATTTCTTGCCAGCGTTATGCTAGTACCCGATGCTGGTCGTCACTGACTCTTGCAGAGATCGATGTGGTGCAGGAGTTTCCAGATGTCTTTCCCGATGACTTGTCTGGATTGCCACCGGATAGGGAGATAGAGTTCACATAGAGTTGCTTCCAGGCACCTCTCCTATCTCGAAGGCCCCATATCGGATGGCCCCTGCAGAGTTAGCCGAGTTGAGGAAGCAATTGCAGAATTGCTTGATAAGGGATTTATTCGCCCTAGCGTTTCCCCTTGGGGCGCACCTGTATTATTCGTCAAGAAGAAAGACGGGTCACTTAGGTTGTGCATGATTATAGGAAGTTGAACCAAGTGACTGTGAAGAACAGGTATCCCTTACCTCGGATTGATGATCTGTTTGACCAGTTGCGAGAGGCATCAGTCTTTTCCAAGATTGACTTGCGATCTGGTTATCATCAGTTGAGGATTAGGAGTGAGGATGTGTCCAAGACGGCATTTAGAACCCGTTATGGACATTATGAGTCTTGGTCCTTCCTTTCGGATTGACCAACGCCCCTGCAGCGTTCATGGATCTCATGAACCGGGTGTTTAGTCCGTATTTAGATAGCTTTGTTGTTGTGTTTATTGACGATGTGTTGGTCTACTCTCCGGATGAGGCCACGCACCGTCAGCATTTGAGGCTAGTGTTAGAGGTCCTTCGTGAGCACAAGCTGTATGCAAAATTCAGCAAGTGCGAGTTCTGGTTGCGCGAGGTTCATTTCCTCGGGCATGTTATCTCCGGCACTGGTGTAGCTGTTGATCCAGCAAAGGTCCAGGCAGTTATGGATTGGGAGATTCCCAGGACCCCTTCGGAGATTCGTAGTTTCCTTGGGTTAGCGGGTTACTATCGGCGATTCATTGAGGGTTTCTCATCCGTCGCCGCCCCCATGACAAAGCTGACCAGAAAAGGTGAGAAGTTCGTATGGTCTGAGGCATGTGAGCGTAGCTTTCAGCTATTGAAGGCTAAGCTTACTTCTGCTCCGGTATTGGTATTGCCTAGTGGTCTAGAGGGCTTTGCCATTTATACGGATGCATCTCAGATTGGTTTAGGCTGTGTGCTCATGCAGCAAGAAAGGGTAGTGGCTTATGCTTCTCGTCAGTTGAAGGAGCATGAGAGGAACTATCCGACTCATGATTTGGAGCTCGCAGCAGTGGTTCATGCACTAAAGATCTGGAGGCACTATCTTTATGGTGTCAGATTTGAGGTGTTTACCGACCACAAGAGCTTGAAGTATCTTTTCTCCCAAAAGGAATTAAACCTGAGGCAGAGAAGATGGATTGAGTTCTTGAAGGACTATGACTTCGACCTTCAGTATCATCCTGGAAAGGCGAATGTCGTAGCGGATGCTCTTAGTAGGAAGAGGTCTTCGCTCCAGCAGGATTGGAAGATGTTGGAGGATGCAGCGTGCTCTATGACCGAGTTAGAGCCATCGTTGTGTCAGGCTTTTGTAGCTCAGCTATCCCTTAGATCCTCAGTCTTGGATGAGGTGATTGAGCAGCAGAAAGCGATCCTAGATTGTTAGAGTTAGTGGGTAAGGCGGGCATTGCTCGTGATGAGGACGGTGTGATTAGATTTCAGCACCGTGTTTGTGTCCCTGATGTAGTAGATGTCCGTGAGCATGTGTTAGCGGAGGCTCATAGATCGCGATTCTCTATTCATCCGGGTAACACTAAGATGTATCAAGACCTAAAGAGATCATTTTGGTGGTCCGGCATGAAGAAGGATGTTGCGGATTATGTGTCTAGATGTCTAGTGTGTCAGCAAGTGAAAGCCGAGCGGCAGCGACCATCCGGCCTTATGCAGAGGATGGATATCCCAGTGTGGAAGTGGGAAGCTGTCACTATGGACTTCGTATCGGGTTTGCCTCGATCTAGAAGGGGCAATGACTCGATTTGGGTAGTGGTAGATAGATTCTCGAAGACTGCTCATTTCTTGCCTATGAAAGAAGAAGCAGTCAGTAGAGAGTTTAGCTAGATTGTATGTTAGCGGTATCATTAGATTGCATGGTGTGCCGAAGTCGATCATTTCGGATCGAGATCCGAGATTTACTTCGAGATTGTGGAAAGGTCTTCAGGATGCGTTAGGTTCGGAGCTTAAGCTCAGTTCGGCGTTTCATCCCCAGACCGATGGACAGTCCGAGAGGACTATCCAGACGCTCGAGGATATGTTGAGAGCGTGTGTTCTGGATTGGAAGGATGATTGGGAGCGTCATTTACCTCTTGTGGAGTTCGCATACAACAACAGCTTTCATGCTAGTATTGGTATGGCTCCTTCGAGGCGTTGTATGGTAGGCCCTGCAGATCTCCTTTATGTTGGGAGGAGACTGGTGATAGGCAGTTGATCGGACCGGAGTTAGTTCAGGAAACTTCGGATAAGATCCAGCTTATCAGGAAAAGGCTTGTTGCGGCACAGGATAGGCAGAAGAGTTATGCCGACAACAGAAGGAAGGATTTGGAGTTCGAGGTTGGCGATCATGTCTTCTTGAAGATATCGCCTACTCGAGGTGTTGTCAGATTTGGCAGGCATAGCAAGCTAAGCCCTAGATTCATTGGCCCATATGAGATTCTCAGACGTTTGGGCAGCGTGGCGTACGAGCTAGCTTTACCCCCAGCTTTGGCTAGCGTTCACCCTGTATTCCACGTATCTATGCTCAGGAAGTATGTCCGAGATCCGTCTCATGTGATTAGTCATGAGCCAGTGGAGATCCAGCAGATCTTTCGTATGTCGAGCAACCAGTAGCCATTCTTGACGGAAGGTTCAGCATCTCCGGAACAAGAGTATTGCGTCGGTGAAAGTTCTATGGCGGAACTTTTCACGTGAGGAGGCTACGTGGGAGCTTGAGGATGCGATGAAGAAGAAGTATCCCCTTTTGTTTGAGTAGTGTCGTTCTAACTTCGAGGACGAAGTTTCTTAAGGGGAGAGGGTGTAAGGCCCTCGAATTTCCGTCGCATTAATTGTATTTGTGTGTATGTTGTGCTTGTGTATGTATGTACATATTTACGTACGTATTAATTAGTACAAGTACGTGTGCATGTGTTTATATTAAATGTAAATAATGTATGTATTGCATGGTGATAGTATGGATATAATACCGTATACATATTGCATGTATATATGCATGGTATGCATGGTTTTCTGCATATTTTAGAGCTCTGGCCGAAGGCCATCTTGGCGTCAAACCCCTGGCCGTTTAGGAGGTGTCAGCGTCCAGACATGGACGCCAACACTTATCCTGGCGTCCAGCGATATGGACGCCAATCTCTCTGGCCTGCATGCGCAGCAGAGCTGCAAGCTTCTGAAACAAGGAAGCCAACCATTGGGGGATGTCCCCCAACGGCTCCAAGGGCTGTCTTGTCACCTGGTGAGTGGGAGAGGGGTCTCTCTACATGTGAACCCGAAGTGGCCTCTCCCACTCCTCCCTTCACCTTGCAAGAGGAGAAAAAGAGAGAGAAAAACCCTAGAGAGAAAACTGTGAGAAAACCCTACTTGGCACCCAAAAAAATCTCCCTCTGAAGCTTGATCCGGCGTTCCACTGCTTCAAGAAGGTAGCTGGATCAAAGGAGAAGGCTTCCCGACATCCCCTTGGCGTGGAGATCATCCAGGAGCCGGAGGAAGAGATCTTTTGGAGGATTTCTGCACTTCTTGGGACAGCCCAAGGAGAGCTCACCGAGCCCTAAATCCTTTGGAGGAATTTTAGAAGGCAAGTGACCTATCCATGATGTCCCCGTATGTCTAGGTGGGTTTTGTATTTTTATGGATTTTTCCTCGAGTCCTAGACCCTCCCATTCACCCAAGTTTGAGAGCTCGGGTCTGTGTTTCTGCACAGACCTGGCGACGGCAAGGTCCCTGGACGCCCAGATCATGCTTGGCGTCCATCGGCCATGCCGCTGACTCTGAGTCAGCGGCCAGAGACTGCCGCCAAGTTCCTCTGGACAGAACAGTGAACTGTTCTGCCCTTCCTTTACATTAATTCGGTATGGTTTCCGTGATGAGGATATATGGTAACCTTATACTCTATGTAATAGTCATTTGTGGTGTGTGGATGAGTATGGTGTGTGATGGTGAATGTAGGAATTGTATCCTTAAACTTTAAGCATGACTTGATAATATCTTGCCAATCCATGTTCCATGAGTAGGATTAGACTGAATGCCTTGGTTTTTGTCAGTTCATGAAGATTAGTAGATCAGTAGATGTATGCAATTTGGTAAATTGTCCATGCTTGCATGAGTTGCAAATAAATTCGGTTCGGAAATTAGAAAGACATGCAAAAATGGTTTGTGGTGTTGATCTGTAGATGTATGATTTAGGAAAAAAAATTATGTATTCTCAGATCATGTATGTGACAGAAACCTCTGTTCAAACAGTAAGTGGCAACATTTCATGATATGTTAAACTCCATGTAACTTGAATTGTGAATGGCATGCAAAATAAGTGTTTGATTTTCTGTAAATTCTATGTAGCTCAGAAAAATCTGAAAATTTGAGTATGATCTTGAACCCGAAAACAGCATGTGGTTAAAATTTCAGGTCATTTGGACCAGTAAATAAGAAGTTATGTATTTCATGTGAATGTGATAATACATATATTATCGTAATGTGATTAGTTATTGTCTAAAACCAACTTGATTAGTGAAAACTCCTGTGTGTTAAACTCTTGAAATTCTGTAGTACCATGTTAGGAAAAAAAACAGAGATATTCATGTGAGTGAGAAAGTGAATGTGATGAAAAGTGTGAAGTGTAAAACCATGTGTAAAACGGTAAATGTGTAAATGTGTAACTGTGCCAATGTGACACTGCTTCCGTAGAGGGCAGTGGAGCTGTATCAGGGAAAAGTCCCTTGAGAAAGTTCAATGTGTAAGTGACCCTAAGGGCATTAGGGGGAAATCCTGGAGGTGGACAAGTACCACTGGTTAGGGTGGAGACTTGTTCTCCCGGTCTGCGCAGTCCAAGAGTCGCCATTGGAATGCCTAGATGGCGTCTATGTGTAATGTGATGTGTATATGTCCTTCTTTGGTGGTTTGGACTATGTGTCACGGCACCTAAAATGTGTAATGTGTAATGTGTATGTGTTCATGTGTAAGTGTGTAAGTGACAATGCGAATGTGTATGTGTAAAGTGAACCATGTGAAAGAAGAAACTTGTGTAAAGAGAAGGTGAAGTTAAAGATGTGAGAATATGTTATTGAAAACCATGTGAGACAAATCTGAAATCATGTGAAATCAGTAAATTTATGTTATTGTCATCATGCTATTATGTGCAAAGATGTCTAGAATCCATGTTAGGGATAATTGGTGAAAAAAGGTACAAGATAGCATGATTGTATGATCACATGATGTGTTTTATGCCATGTTGTAGCTTTCATGTATAGGTTTACAGCCGTTAAACCATGTGAAATCAGCAACCTAAAGCATGTGAAAAGGGTTATGTATGTACTTAAGGACATGTGAAATCCATGCTAGTTGTGTTCCCCTTTCATGTATGTAAAATGTTCATGTTGGTAGCTCTCATGTTTTAGCTCTTAAAGATTAAAGTGTCATGAGTAAAGTAAATGAATAGAGAGCATGTGATAGGTGTATTTTATTTTAGAAATCTGAAAGCATGATTCATGTATAAAATTGTAAAACCTTTCATGATAGGTTGAAACTTTAGAATGACTAGCATGCCATGTGTTGCAAATTGTGGATGTGCATGTAGAAACCACTAGGACTTGTACGTGTATACCATGAGTAGTGTTGCTTGCTGAGTCCTTGGACTCACTCCTTGCTTCGGCGTACAGGTATAGTTGGTGACACGGCACCGTTGGAGGAGACGGTGGAGACGGACTCCGAGCACGGAGACTAGCTTTGGAGTTTCTTGAGATTTGTGTATTTATAAGTATGTAATTTGAACATTGTATTAGAGTATTATGAAAATGATGTATAAATGTGGACAATTTGTATTTCTTTTCAGCAAGTTAATTTATGTGAACTTTAGTTCCTTTTATGTAAATTACGAATTGCATGTATGTTTAATGTGGATGATGAATGAATGGAGACTGTTGTCTTTTACTTCCGCTACTCTATTGTATATTCGCGTGTATCTCAGCTGTATGTATCGTTTGGGTAAATGTCCCACTGTGGCAGCACTCGCTATACCGACGTGGGTTGGTATAACTGTACCGGTATAATGAGGGCCGTCACATTTTGCCTGGCTCCTCTATTCTACATTACTGATTCACTACTGAATACCAACAATTTCACTATTACAACTTACTCACAAATGTCCATTCACAATTTACCTTGCCTTGACCTTAATCTACCTCTGGCACAAACTTTACTATCTTGTGCCCACAAATTGCACACAAATACTGGCATTACTGCTCTTATTTTTAACATTGTAATTCTATACAAATCTTTCATCAAGAATCCTTATCCACTGTCACTTACTAACCAAATATCTTTCCTATGAAATTCTCAGAATAATCTGTTCTTCCTTTATTCTTTCTTTACCCAGCTACTTATTTCAGTACATACTTACACAAATCTCTGTATCAAACTTTCCATTATCATCATTATTCATAACAGCACTATTCTGAAACTCTTTACTGCACTCTTTTCTAGTCATAAATACACACTTCATCTGACTGCCACACATTACTCTTCCTCTATTTACGAATACCACATCTTAACTTGAACTACCTCACTTAATCATTTCCAACCTGACACATCGCTAATCAAGCCACTCCTTAATAGCTATCAACACAAATCTCAAATACATTAACTACTTCTGCCAAAGTTCTCAGTCGCAACTCATGCATTTAACAATTTTGATCACACTGCACTATTCCCCATCATAACGCTATTTCTTCTGCCATTACACCACATCATTACCCTATATCTGTCTCTGCTAACTCTGGTCCTCACTAAAACACTTTCACTAGTTTCCATAACTGAATTCACCAATCTCTTTAATTTCTATAACTGAGAACCTTTTAAACAATTATATTTTAATCATAGACCGGCATTCTAATGTGACCACACTCACTATACCATTAATCGTGCCATTTTTCTGCCATTTCTAACAACTGCCAGTTTAACAAACAAAAACTGTAAGGCCCTCGAATTTCCGTCGCATTATTTGTATTTGTGTGTTATAATTGCTGGCCACTATCCTTTGATGAAGTTAGTGTGCGACCACCCGCATGTGATCATCAGGTTGCATCTCTCCTTTCTTAACTTACTTGGCTTTATTCTATTGTCATTACTTTTATGCCATTGAGGACAATGTCATTTAAGTTGGGGGGAGAGATAAATTGTATTTCAAATTTTTGTCCCTAACATTGTGCTTCATGCTTCATATTTCATGTAAGAAATTTTTATTTTCTAGCTTGACTCATAGTATGTTCTTGTGAAGGTGGTGAGTTGAAGGGGTAAGTTAACTAGTTATGTTTTTAGCATCTTCCTCAAAATACATTTGAAATTTCATCAACACAGTAAAGTATTATTTGAGCTATTCAAATGGATGATGAGAGTTTACCGAACATTCAGGTTGATTGATTGATATTCTACATTCTATTGATGGCCAATCGTGGGGAAAAAGCTACCTGCCTACAAATAAATGTGAAAACGTGTGGAGTAGTGAAAAAAAAAAAGGAAAAAAAAAACATGGAAAATGCCCCTGATCTTAGTAACCGGACCTGTGGCTCCTAAGGTAAGAGTTGAGGCTCGCGTCAAACGGTGAAGGGAAGTGCAGCACCATGTAAATGAATAGAAAAAAAAAAGAGAGAGCATGAAAAAAAAAAAAAGAATTAGGCGGAGTGAAAGCTACCTGTAATTCGAGGATCGAATTTAAGGAGTGTAGAGTTGATACCATCTGAGTGATAAGTAAAAAGCTCATGCACTCTCTTATTAATGCTCAAACATTATACAAAAAGTCATGAAATTTTGTGTGTATCTTGAGGAATTGTCTAATGACATGAACTGACATATTTGCCTTTAACACTCTCGATTGGAACTTGAAATACTTATGACCAAGCATTCTCATTCTTACTTCTTGTCATGGAGTATGATGTTTTAAACTCTTGTTTGTCCAATTATTTACTTATGTGCATTGCTAAGGGACTAGCAATGAGTAAGTTGGGGGGTGTGATAATTGTATAATTGTTATGAATAACCGTGCCATTTGATTGACAAATAATTGATAATTTCATAAGTCCTGTTATCATTTCATTACAAGTGCGGAAATTGATTAAATCTCTACTGTGTTGTATTTGCAGGATTAATGGGCCAAGAAATGAAGTGTCAAATGGGCCAATAAATTTGATTAGACCAAGAGAGAATAATGAGAGATTCTATTTTTTTAAATATTCCCTCTCTCTCTTTCTTTTCAAAAATACTTTCTCACTTTTAAAATCCCTCTCCTATTTTCCAAAAATATCTCTTTCCTTTAAACTCTCCCCCCTTCCTCTCTAACACTTTATAAAAACTCTCATTTTCTCTCTCTCATTCCATTATTCTTCCCCCTCATTTTCTCTCTCTCCCTCTCTCCTCTGATCCCTTCCCCCTTCTCTTTCTTCTTCCTCCTCTCCTCGTCTTCCTCCCTTCTTCTTCCTCTTCCCCGGTCTCTTTTCTGCAGAGGCACAGCAGCAGCACAGCACCTGGCTGCGCCCCTGCGCGGCCCGCCCGCGCCCAGGCCACCCTGCCCGCGCTGCACCCGGCCCCGCCAGCCCGGCCGCACCACCTGCCCAGCGCCCCGCGCCGAGCGCGTCAAGGCCCCGCCAGCCCGGCCGCACCACCACCGCCCAGCGCGCCCCGCCTGCCTCGCCGCTGCCGCCCAGCCCGCGCTCGCCAGGCCCGCGCGCTACGTGCATGCTTTTGCATGCACGTAGAGCGCGCCGCCGGCGCGCCTTTCTCCTCTCTCCTCTCTCTCACGCGCCCTCTCTCCTCTCTCTCACGCGCTCTCTCTCTTCTCTCTCGTTCTCTCTCTCTTCTCTCTCTCTCCTTTCGCCGCCTCTCTCTTTCTCGCTCTCTCTCTTTTCTCTCTCTTCTTCTCTCCCTCTTTATCGCTCTCTCTCCTCTCTGTTCGTCTCTTCTCTTCTCTCTCTTCTCTTTCTCTTTTTCTTTCTTTCTCTCTTGTTCTCTCTTCTATTCTCTCTTATTTCCTCTAATTTCTATTCTTTCTCGTTATTTCATTGTAGTTGATTAATGACTTTTGATGAGAATACAATCTTTGTGTTAAAATTGTTGTTATAGTTTTTTCTAGTAGTGTCTTGCATTCTCTCATTCCCTCTTTTCTCTCTCTTATTACCTAGTTAAGTAGTTTAGTTTTACTTAATGCAACTTAGTTTAAATATCACCACGCTATTTTCTTAACTAAAAACCCAACGTTTTCAACTCTAAATCTAGTTCCCCGTGGATTCGACTCGGTCTCACCACTTAACTATTGTCAAAATAATTAGTGTAGGCCGATAATTTTGAGATTGTTAGTCACGTTTGTAACGACGCATTCGTGGGCTATCAATTTTTGGCGCCGTTGCCGGGGAATTAGATTTTTAGTTTTGATAATTTTGGTGTTTTTTGTATATAATTCAGGCTAACATTTTTTTTTCTTTTTGTAGGTATCAAATAAAAAGTGAAAAAATCCAAAAATTGCATGAAAAAAAAATGGGTAAGTGAGGTGAGTTTCCTTCTCTCACTCCTTCCATTTGTTTTCATTTCCAAAAGAACGAGGGATTGCATTGAAGGTAAGTACCATTAAAACCCTCTTGATTGAGTTTCCTTTTCTTAGTTGCCATGTTTAGACAATTAATAAAAAAAATCAAAAAAAAAAATCAATCACTTGAATCCAATAAAAGATGTCATGTCAAGATTAGAAACTTTCCATCTTTAGGACATGCATCATTTAGACTTTCATCTTTAGGTAAGTTTCCTTTTTAAAAAGTTTCCTTTCTTGTCGAAGATTGTGGGAGGCAAGGTGAGAATTTCAACTTTCTTAAAATCATGAACATGCATTGCCATGCTTGCATAGAACCCCTTGCTTGATTTTGTGGTGTGCACATCATTTCTAAATATTTTAAGGGCAGTTTCCTTAACAAGATAAGGTGGGGATTTGATCACCCTTCCTTAGCCCACAAACCACAACTTCCTGCATCTTTTGCATTCCAAGCCCAATAAAAGAAAGTAGAAACTTGACCTAGGGTTCGCTTTGAGACTTAGGCCCACTTGGGCCCACTATCAAGTTTGGAGACTGGTGTCTAAGGCTAGAGGTTTATTGGCAAACGCCTAAGTGGACAAGTGGTTACCTAATTAGGTCCCTGTGAGAGCAGGGGGAACCTCCCACTTTCCCACCTCTTACCTGGCCGGTTAACGAGCTTGAGAGTGGATTTAAGTTAGGCCTCAGTTGATTAGTGAGAAATTAAATGTTTATGTCCTAGGGAACCATAGGTGTCATAGGATTAATTGTTTGCTAACTTATTTGAAAATACAAAAAATCAGATATTTCAAAACAACAAAAAAATTAAAAAAAAAAACAAAAAAAGAGGATTTATGTGGGTTGACAATCATGGTTATGAAATTGGCACTTCAATTGGACAAATTGGATCAGCCCACTATGGTATGCACTCTCAACCTCACCCACTTTATCCATCAACCTCTACTTACTAGTCCAATGGCTCCAAATGGACTCAAGCCCATCTGATTCATGGTCACCCAATTAAAGATCACATGTATGATTCAGGGTGGAGGAAATATGTTGACCCACTTTATATCTCATCACCTCCCTCAACCCAAGAACAGACCCAAACCTTCAAGTGTTATCCACACCCACTCCTTACTCAAAAGTTGACCAAGGTGTCTCCCCTGAAAAATTGAGTTTACTCTATCAAGATCCTCAAGGGGAAATTCAAGGACCCTTTCTAGGTGCTGAAATCATATCATGGTTTGATCAAAAAAATTTTGGCATTGATCTGCCTGTGTGCTTAGCAAATGCTCCTAAAGGCACATCTTTCCAACAACTTGGAGAAGTAATGCCACATTTGACACTTAGAGATCAACCTATTCTGGCCCAAGCCCAAAGCCCACCTATCCACAACTTTCAACATTGGGCCCAATGCCAAATTGATATTCATGACAAAAGCCATCATGAGAGACATGTATATCCACAGTCCACTTATACTTCTCCCCCACAATCATGCCTATTTGATGATCAATTTGGGCAATTTATGCAAAAAATCCATGATAACCAACAAATCTTTGAGCAAACATTCACCCAACAACAACAGAATTAGAGCAATCATTTGTCAAAACTGACCTCCTGATTGCGCAACTCATAGAAATCAAAAGGAGGAAAGATAGCCAATCACCATGTCAACCCATTGACAAATATGCACATCATTATCTTGATTGTGACCAACAATTTGACTCTCAAATTCCATCCAAAATTCTCAGTCCAACATGATTGTGGACACGCCCACTGGAAAATAAGAGATAATCAGGAGGAGATGGGTGCCACTGAAAATCAATCCAAAGTCTTGACCCAACATGAAACTGATTATCAAGAAGACTCCATCCATAATGTCATACTTGAGGAAAGCTCTAGTGAGTTAGCTGAACTCAAGTTGGGGGGAGACGAAAAAGAATGTCATCTAGATGTTGGGCCCAAGTTTGATGTGACATGTTTCAAGTGGGTGACAAAGAAGAAGTGAGTGTGGAGAAAGAGCTGGGTGTAATCATCAATCATTCTGATTGGGTAAGAGATGAAATAGCAATTCTGCCTAAAGTCCACATTGACTGGGTCTCTCTTGATGTCGAGAAAGACATGGAACTCCTACCTCTCCTTGATCTTGGCAAATCCAACATGATCATGGACATGCTACCACTAGATGACTGGTCAACTGCACTTGAACCTTTTAAGCATCCTTGTGTTGAAAGTCATATCCATTTCATTCCTGATCATGCTACTATTTTTGACTCAAGTCAGCCTGTGGAGTTCAAGCAATCCTCTGAGCATCCAACTCAATCTGACCTCAATATCATGAAAGAGGATCTGAAAATGGAAGTTGTGGGTGAAAATGGTGAAAATAATCAAGTCCGCATTGATGTGTTCAACACATATAAAGATCTTAAGTGTGTAAATGAAAATTTCTTAATTGAAGATATGATCTTGAGTGCCTTAATTTCTCTATCACTTACTGATCTGCAAGGTATGTGGGACCACTTGACCCACCATGGCTAATGATGCCTTACAAAGAAAAAATTTGGCGTCAATTGATTGGGGGTGTTACGTGACCCTGTTACCCCCATGTGTCTGGCTGAAGACATTAAACTTAGCGCTTATTGGGAGGCAACCCAATATTTTTAGGAAAATTGATTTCTATTGATTTCGTTTTTATTGTGTCTTAGGTGTTTGCTGGCCACTATCCTTTGATGAAGTTAGTGTGCAACCACCCGCATGTGATCATCAGGTTGCATCTCTCCTTTCTTAACTTACTTGGCTTTATTCTATTGTCATTGCTTTTATGCCATTGAGGACAATGTCATTTAAGTTGGGGGGAGAGATAAATTGTATTTCAAATTTTTGTCCCTAACATTGTGCTTCATGCTTCATATTTCATGTAAGAAATTTTTATTTTCTAGCTTGACTCATAGTATGTTCTTGTGAAGGTGGTGAGTTGAAGGGGTAAGTTAACTAGTTATGTTTTTAGCATCTTCCTCAAAATACATTTGAAATTTCATCAACACAGTAAAGTATTATTTTGAGCTATTCAAATGGATGATGAGAGTTTTACCGAACATTCAGGTTGATTGATTGATATTCTACATTCCTATTGATGGCCAATCGTGGGGAAAAAGCTACCTGCCTACAAATAAATGTGAAAACGTGTGGAGTAGTGAAAAAAAAAGGAAAAAAAAAACATGGAAAATGCCCCTGATCTTAGTAACCGGCCTGTGGCTCCTAAGGTAAGAGTTGAGGCTCGCGTCAAACGGTGAAGGGAAGTGCAGCACCATGTAAATGAAAAGAAAAAAAAAAGAGAGAGCATGAAAAAAAAAAAAGAATTAGGCGGAGTGAAAGCTACCTGTAATTCGAGGATCGAATTTAAGGAGTGTAGAGTTGATACCATCCTTGAGTGATAAGTAAAAAGCTCATGCACTCTCTTATTAATGCTCAAACATTATACAAAAAGTCATGAAATTTTGTGTGTATCTTGAGGAACTGTCTAATGACATGAACTGACATATTTGCCTTTGACACTCTCGATTGGAACTTGAAATACTTATGACCAAGCATTCTCATTCTTACTTTCTTGTCATGGAGTATGATGTTTTAAACTCTTGTTTGTCCCAATTATTTACTTATGTGCATTGCTAAGGGACTAGCAATGAGTAAGTTGGGGGGTGTGATAATTGTATAATTGTTATGAATAATCGTGCCATTTGATTGACAAATAATTGATAATTTCATAAGTCCTGTTATCATTTCATTACAAGTGCGGAAATTGATTAAATCTCTACTGTGTTGTATTTGCAGGATTAATGGGCCAAGAAATGAAGTGTCAAATGGGCCAATAAATTTGATTAGACCAAGAGAGAATAATGAGAGATTCTATTTTTTTAAATATTCCTCTCTCTCTTTCTTTTCAAAAATACTTTCTCACTTTTAAAATCCTCTCCTATTTTCCAAAAATATCTCTTCCTTTAAACTCTCCCCCTTCCTCTCTAACACTTTATAAAAACTCTCATTTTCTCTCTCTCATTCCATTATTCTTCCCCCTCTCATTTTCTCTCTCTCCCTCTCTCCTCCGATCCCTTCCCCCTTCACTTTCTTCTTCCTCCTTCCTCGTCTTCCTCCCTTCTTCTTCTCTTCCCCGGTCTCTTTTCTGCAGAGGCACAGCAGCAGCACAGCACCTGGCTGCGCCCCTGCGCGGCCCGCCCGCGCCCAGGCCGCCCTGCCTGCGCTGCACCCGGCCCCGCCAGCCCGGCCGCACCACCTGCCCAGCGCCCCGCGCCCGAGCGCGTCAAGGCCCCGCCAGCCCGGCCGCACCACCGCCCAGCGCGCCCCGCCTGCCTCGCCGCTGCCGCCCAGCCTGCGCCCGCCAGGCCCGCGCGCTACGTGCATGCTTTTGCATGCACGTAGAGCGCGCGCCGGCGCGCTTTCTCCTCTCTCCTCTCTCTCACGCGCCCTCTCTCCTCTCTCTCACGCGCCCTCTCTCTCTCTCTCTCGTCTCTCTCTTCTCTCTCTCTCCTTTCGCCGCCTCTCTCTTTTCTCTCCGCTCTCTCTCTTTTCTCTCTTCTTCTCTCCCCTCTTTATCGCTCTCTCTCCTCTCTGTTTCGTCTCTCTCTTCTCTCTCTCATCTTTCTCTTCTCTCTCTTGTTCTCTCTTCTATTCTCTCTTATTCTCCCTCTTATTTTCTATTTTCTTTCTCGTTATTTCATTGTAGTTGATTAATGACTTTTGATGAGAATACAATCTTTGTGTTAAACTTGTTGTTATAGTTTTTTCTTAGTAGTGTCTTGCATTCTCTCATTCCCTCTTTCTCTCTCTTTATTTACCTAGTTAAGTAGTTTAGTTTTACTGAATGCAACTTAGTTTAAATATCACCACGTTATTTTCTTAACTAAAAACCCAACGTTTTCAACTCTAAAATCTAGTTCCCCGTGGATTCGACTCGGTCTCACCACTTAACTATTGTCAAAATAATTAGTGTAGGCCGATAATTTTGAGATTGTTAGTCACGTTTGTAACGACGCATTCGTGGGCTATCATGCATTCCATAGTATGTAATTTGAACATTGTATTAGAATTATCATGAAAAGGATGTATAAGTGTGGACATTATGTATTTAAATTTCAGCAGTTTAAATTATGAGAACTTTTAGTTCCTTATTGTTAATTGCAAACTTCATGTATGTTAAATGTGGATGATGAATGAATGGAGACAGTTGTCTTTTACTTCCGCTACTCTGTTGTATATTCACGTGTATCTCAGCTGTATGTATCGTTTGGGTAAATGTCCCACTGTGAGGACTCTCGCTATACCGACGTGGGTTGGTATAACTGTACGGTATAATGAGGGTCGTCACAGAGATTGGTATCAGAGCAACCGGTTGAGATTGCACATGAATATACCTAAGTCATCATCCCCATTGCATGCTAAGTATGTCCACATGTGTAGAAAACACTAATAAGAAGTGAAAGATAGATAAGGAAATGGTTAGAAAACTTAGTAACCTAGCTCTAATGGTGGCTAAAATTCTATTACAGCCATGGCTTCGAGAGGTAGGCGTGGTGGAGCGTCGGCCCGTGAGGACGAGCCGCGACGTGATGAGCAGGTGGAGCAACAGGCCCCAGCACCGCGAGGCCCTGTACTTCCCCCACCGCCGCCTGTGGACTACGGAGTATTCATGCAAGGTCTGGTGCAAGCCATGCAGACGCAGGCTCACACCCAGGCAGCACTCCAGGCCCAATTAGAGGTCTAGGTAGAATAATGAAACAACTAGTAGTTTGCTATTAAATTGCATGATATTGTGTTTATTGTGTATTGTTATTGTTTAATGTAGCAGGCTCAGGCACCAGCTCAGGACCATGGTGGACCATCCATCATGGAGCGATTCAAGAGGATGACCCCACCCTCTTTTAAGGGGGAGAGTGATCCATTAATGGCAGAAAGCTGGTTGAGGGAGACAGAGAAAATCTTCCGAGCCATCAGGTGCCCTGATGAGGATAAGGTGACACTAGCCACCTACATGCTACAGGTAGACTTTTAATTTTGTATGTTTGAGTGTTTTGCTTAAGTTATAAATCGTTAGTTGGTGCTTATGAAGGTGTATTGCAGGAGAGAGCGGATGTATAGTGGTCCTCCCTACTACGTACACGCTTTGAGGGCGGAGCTGTAGACGTGACGTGGGACGCGTTCGTGAGGCTCTTCCAAGCCAAGTTCGTCCCCGAGCATATCTAGGACAAGATGGAGCAAGAATTCCTTTCCCTGACACAAGGATCAATGACCGTCCTGGAATATGAGGCAAGGTTTTCTGAACTCTCTAAATATGCACCGCACATTGTTGAGGATGAGTGTAGAAAGACCAAGAAATTCGTGATGGGTCTCAAACCATCACTGAGGACGAGGCTCGTGGCGTTCGACCACCGGACGCTGGACGAGGCCCTTAGCGCTGCTTGTAGGCAGGAGGGCGAGATGGAGCAATACTTGGAAGAAAAGAAAGCTTCACATAAGAGGCCAGCAGCGACCTTCCAGCGGCAGGATAAGAAGAAAGCGACGTACCAGCCTCAGCAGAAATCGACAGTTATCGGCAGTTCACATGTACCTTCTGTACGTTCCCCGGTGTGAAGAAGGAGTGTCCCCACTGTGGAAAGACACATGGCGGTACCGAATGCTGGATGATCTCGGGCAAATGCTTAAAGTGTGGTAGTAGTGACCACAAGATCAAAGATGCCAAGACTTCAGCAAGGAGCCCAGCGTGGAGCGCCAGCACCAGCAGTCGCAGCCGCTCCAGCTACAGGAAGACCAGGAAGGCCTCGAGCCCCAGCTCGAGTGTTTGCTTTAGCTCGCGAGGACGCCGAGCAGGCGGAGCATGTCATCGAAGGTACGGTTTTGCTTTTAGGTGTGCACGCTCGGTTTTTGTTTGATACGGGTGCTACTCACTCGTTCATTTCCGAGCGGTTCGCTAGGCAGTTAGCCCTAGAGTCAGGCATAGAGTCTGAGGAGTTAGAGGTCCCTTTGTCTGTGCACACCCCTGCGGGTACGGTATCGACTAGGAAGTGCATTCCGTCGTTACCTGTGTGCATTGAGGATAGAGTCCTAGATGGGTGCTTCTTCTTGCTAAAGATGAAGGACTTTGATGCTATCCTTGGTCTGGATTGGCTAGAGGAGCACTATGCGTTAGTGGATTGTCGTCAGAAGAGGATCATATTCCGTATTCCTAGTGAGGATGAGTTCTCTCACCCCTTGCCAAGGAACTGGGCGGGAAAGATGGTCATCTCTGCCATGAAGGCGATGCGCATGGTGAACAAGGGTTGTGACGCATTTCTTGCCAGCGTAATGCTAGTACCCGATGCTGGTTCGTCACTGACTCTTGCAGAGATCGATGTGGTGCAAGATTTTCCAGATGTCTTTCCCGATGACTTGTCTGGATTGCCACCGGATAGGGAGATAGAGTTTACCATAGAGTTGCTCCCAGGCACCTCTCCTATCTCGAAGGCCCCATATCGGATGGCACCTGCGGAGTTAGCCGAGTTGAGGAGGCAGTTGCAAGAGTTGCTTGATAAGGGATTTATTCGCCCTAGTGTTTCCCCTTGGGGCGCACCTGTATTATTCGTCAAGAAGAAAGACGGGTCACTTAGGTTGTGCATTGACTACAGAAAGCTGAACCAAGTGACTGTGAAGAACAGGTATCCCTTACCTCTATGATGATCTGTTTGACTAGTTGCGAGAGGCATCAGTCTTTTCAAGATTGATTTGCGATCTGGTTATCATCAGCTGCGGATTAGGAGTGAGGATGTGTCCAAGACGGCATTTAGAACCCGTTATGGACATTATGAGTTCTTGGTTCTTCCTTTCGGATTGACCAACGCCCCTGCAGCATTCATGGATCTCATGAACCGGGTGTTTAGACCTTACCTAGATAGCTTTGTCGTAGTGTTTATTAACGACGTGTTGGTCTACTCTCCGGATGAGACCACTCACCGTCAGCATCTGAGGTTAGTGTTAGAGGTTCTTCGTGACCACAAGTTGTATGCAAATTCAGCAAGTGCGATTTTTGGTTGCGCGAGGTTCATTTCCTCGGGCATGTTATCTCCGGCGCTGGTGTTGCAGTTGATCCAGCGAAGGTCCAGGCTGTTATGGATGGGAGGTTCCCAGACCCCTTCGGAGATTCGTAGTTTTCTTGGTTAGCTGGTTACGTCGGCGATTGATTGAGATTTTCATCCATCGCCGCCCCTTTGACTCAACTTACCAGGAAGGGAGTGAAGTTTGTTTGGTCCGAGAAGTGTGAGAGTAGTTTTCAATTATTGAAGACTAAGCTCACGTCAGCCCCGGTGTTAGTTTTGCCGAGCGGTGTAGAGGGTTTTGCTATCTATACGGATGCGTCTCGGATTGGTTTAGGTTGTGTGCTCATGCAGCAAGAAAGGGTAGTGGCTTATGCTTCTCGTCAGTTGAAGGAGCATGAGAAGAACTATCCGACTCATGACTTGGAGCTCGCAGCAGTGGTTCATGCACTAAAGATCTGGAGGCACTATCTCTATGGTGTCAGATTTGAGGTGTTTACTGACCACAAGAGCTTGAAGTATCTTTTCTCCCAAAAGGAATTGAACCTGAGGCAGAGGAGATGGATTGAGTTCTTGAAGGACTATGACTTCGACCTTCAGTATCACCCTGGAAAGGCGAATGTTGTAGCGGATGCGCTAAGCAGAAAGAGGCCATCTCTCCAGCAGGACTGGAAGATGTTAGAGGATGCGGCTTGCGCGTTGACTGAGTTAGAGCCATCGCTGATGTCAGGTCTTTGTAGCTCAGTTATCCCTTAGATCCTCAGTTTTGGATGAGGTGATCGAGCGACAGGAGCCGACCCTAGACTCTTAGAGTTAGTGGGCAAGGCAGGCATTGCTCGTGATGAGGACGGGTGATTAGATTTCAGCATCGAGTTTGTGTCCCTGATTTAGTGGATGTCTGTGAGCATGTGTTAGCGGAGGCTCATAGATCGCGATTCTCTATTCATCCGGGTAACACTAAGATGTACCAAGATCTGAAGAGGTCATTTTGGTGGTCCGGCATGAAGAAGGATGTTGCGGATTATGTGTCTAGATGTCTAGTATGTCAGCAAGTGAAAGCCGAGCGGCAGCGACCATCCGGCCTTATGCAGAGGATGGATATCCCAGTATGGAAGTGGAAGCTGTCACTATGGATTTCGTATCGGTTTGCCTCGATCTAGAAGGGGCAATGACTCGATTTGGGTAGTTGTAGATAGATTCTCGAAGACTGCTCATTTCTTGCCTATGAAGAAGAAGCAGTATAGAGTTTAGCTAGATTGTATGTTAGCGGTATCATTAGATTGCATGTGTGCCGAAGTCGATCATTTCGGATCGAGATCCGAGATTTACTTCGAGATTGTGGAAGGGTCTTCAGGATGCGTTAGGTTCGGAGCTTAAGCTCAGTTCGGCGTTTCATCCCCGACCGATGGACAGTCCGAGAGGACTATCCAGACGCTCGAGGATATGTTGAGAGCGTGTGTTCTGGATTGGAAGGATGATTGGGAGCGTCATTTACCTCTTGTGGAGTTCGCATACAACAACAGCTTTCATGCTAGCATTGGTATGGCTCCTTTTGAGGCGTTGTATGGTAGGCCCTGCAGATCTCCGTTATGTTGGGAGGAGACTGGTGATAGGCAGTTGATCGGACCGGAGTTAGTTCAGGAAACTTCGGATAAGATCCAGCTTATCAGGAAGAGGCTTGTTGCGGCACAGGATAGGCAGAAGAGTTATGCCGACAACAGAAGGAAGGATTTGGAGTTTGAGGTTGGCGATCATGTCTTCTTGAAGATATCGCCTACTCGTGGTGTCGTCAGATTTGGCAGGCATAGCAAGTTAAGCCCTAGATTCATTGGCCCTTATGAGATTCTCAGACGTTTGGGCAGCGTGGCATATGAGCTAGCATTACACCCAGCTTTGGCTAGCGTTCACCCTGTATTCCACGTATCTATGCTCAGGAAGTATGTCCGAGATCCGTCTCATGTGATTAGTCATGAGCCAGTGGAGATCCAGCCAGATCTTTCGTATGTCGAGCAACCAGTAGCCATTCTTGACCGGAAGGTTCAGCATCTCCGGAACAAGAGTATCGCGTCGGTGAAAGTTCTATGGCGGAACTTCTCACGTGAGGAGGCTACTTGGGAGCTTGAGGATGCGATGAAGAAGAAGTATCCCCTTTTGTTTGAGTAGTGTCGTTCTAACTTCGAGGACGAAGTTTCTTTAAGGGGGAGAGGGTGTAAGGCCCTCGAATTTCCGTCGCATTATTTGTATTTGTGTGTGTATAATTGTGCTTGTGTATGTATGTACATATTTACGTACGTATTGATTAGTATAATTACGTGTGCATATGTTTATATTAGATGTAAATAATGCATGTATTGAATGGTGATAGTATGGATACACTACCATATACATATTGCATGTATATATGCATGGTATGCATGGTTTTCTGCATATTTTAGAGTTCTGGCCGAAGGCCACCTTGGCGTCAACCCCTAGCCGTTGAGGTAGTGTCAGCGTCCAGACATGGACGCCAACACTAATCCTGGCGTCCAGCGATATGGACGCCAATCTCTCTGGCCTGCATGCGCAGCAGAGCTGCAAACTTCTGAAACAAGAAAGCCAGCCATTGGGGGCTGTCCCCAACGGCTCTGAGGGCTGTCAAGTCACC